>AYEL01092172.1:0-33281 GCA_000484575.1 Olivierus martensii | reverse complement strand
TTTTTTATTTTATGTGACACTACATTATCGGCAGTATATATTTAGGATTATTCGCCGTAAAAATTGCCGCGGATTATACGGCGCTGCGGATTATGCGACGTTTTTTTTTTACTCGAAAAAAAGGCTTTGCGGATAATACACTGCTGCGGACTGCGGATTATGCAACTTTTTTTTTTTACTCGAAAAAAAAGGCTTTGCGGATAATACACTGCTGCAGATTATATACAGGAAAATACGGTATATGCCGAAAGAACATTAGATATAGTTCAGTTAGCATTAAGAGACAAAATTGCATAAATTAATCTAATCCTAACACCCTAAAACTAAACTGTTTTATTCTATGCTAATAATAAAAAGATTAGTCAAAATAAAATTGCAGTGTATCAGTATAAAACAGTACATTAGTAACTAAAAAGAAACCGAATGATTACAACTAGTATTATGCTAAGTCCCTGAATGCTATCTAATCTGAATACTAAAGATCCCTAAAAAACTAGCTAACTTACATATTATTTAAACTTAAGACAGACTATAAAATGAAAACCTAATCAACTCCAACACCTAGAATCCCCAGACTGACAACTCCTCTGACTTGCAAAGAATTGACATAGGGAAAGACAGATCATCTCAGATTATCCACTAGAGTCAAGAGTAATCATTTCAAACTCTCATGATGAACTGCCTCATCAGCCTTAAAGCATGTTAGCAGATGCAGTGGATTGCACAGAGTATCTAGTCCCTTAGTAATGGTCTGATATATACAAGAAGCTTCCTTTTTGTGTCTGGTTCTTTCATTTTTGTTTTGTTAAATTTATTACAATAAAGTGTAATAATAAATATTAGTAATGGGAAATCCATAAATTTTTAGTATTTCTGACTTACAATGATGGGGTTCAAATTGAATCCATTATAAGTCAAGGACTACTTGTATTTACTTTTCATTGGTTAAAAATGAGAAGAAAACTCTTAGTTTATAGATTATAGTTTCATTTTTGTTTTTTAATTCTATAACTTCACAGTTAATCCACAAGTTTTTCAGTGTTGTTTATGAATATTTTATAGTAAAGAATTAAAAAAAAAATTTTCATATCATTTTCATAAAATTTATAAGAAAAGATTAAAAAAATTGATATTTATTAAATTTATAAATGAAAAGAGAATGTTTTGTCTTGCTATTATTTAGATTTGCAAATATGATGTTAAATGTTAATCAATTAAAAAAAAAAGATGTTTTATTTAATAGCATTCACTAAATAGAATGAAGATTCTCACAGATAAGTGCAACCAAAAGATGAGAGATATCCTATCTCTCTCCACATAATGGATATTTTTTATTACAAAATACATTCTAAAACTTAGTGTCAAATGTGTACTAGTGTCCTTACGCAGTAGAATTCAATTTAAAATTGTTATGATATACATATACATATATAAATGAAATAAATATTTCCCATATAACTAGTTTATTGCTGAATTTTTCAACATTAATTAAATTAAACACTGTTTTCAATGAATCATTCATATTATTTCATTTTGGCTCTTCAGATTTTTTTTATTTTAATTATAGAACACCCTAGTGCCTGAGTAGTTCATTAGATTATAAATTGAAAATAATAAATAATGCATGTTTTCAATTAGATGAATTGTTTGGAAAAATTTATTGCCAAGGGATTTCCAGTGACTATAAATGGTTGCATGATTGATGTCTTGATCACCTAATACAGTGTATAAATATAATCTGTTTATCAGTGAGATATAATCAGATTTCCTTTGAGATTATCATGTACAGAAAATTTATTAATCCTGTTAAATAAATTTTTTAAAGAAAATAAATTAGTTGAAATTTTGAGCTAGATCAAATACATCAGCTAAATTAAACCAGTCATATAAAAGCAAAAATATGATCAAATTTTTATTATTTTAATAACCATTTAATATTAAAATATTTGTAGGCCTATACTAAAATATTATTAATAAACTTTCACATATTAAACAAGCTTTTTTTTTATTAGAAATTGTACAAAAAATAATAATAATGTTGTATTTAACTGAAAGTTAGTTCAAAAATGCACACAAAATACAAAGCTCTAAACAGGATAAATACTTTATTAACAGAAACGCTTTCGACCTTATCAGTAGGTCAACTTCAGCTGTAATGAATATACAGAACGGAGAGAAGCCAACCCCCTACAAAAATAAACAACTCAAAAATGACGTCATAAGAGATGCTGTATAAACATTTGCACATTATCACTACAAATTCCACTCCTACAAAACAATCATAATACCGGTAACAAATACTAATAATAATAATAATGTTACAACATAATAAAGTGAAAATCCAAAGTGATATTAATAAAAATACAACATTAAAAACTCGCGGATGGGGAATAATGCTGTATTTTTATTAATATCACTTCGAATTTTCACTCTATTATGTTGTAACATTATTATTATTATTAGTATTTGTTACCGGTATTATGATTGTTTTGTAGGAGTGGAATTTGTAGTGATTATGTGTAAATGTAATAATATAATAATGATTCATACAATTATATACATACAATTCATTCTTAATTTTTCGCAACAGACCGTCAAAAGTTTGGTGGCACATTAATGTGCCATCAAACTTTTGACTAATGTGCCGCGGCACAGTGGTTGAGAACCACTGTTCTAACGTATAATTGCCTATAACTCTATAATTGTACTTAATTTGTCTCTTTTCTGAAAACACAAAAATTTAATTTCATTTATGTGATTAAATAAACATAATACTTTAATTTCCTTAGAAACTAATCGTATAAATTATATTTAAATTATTTATAAACTAAACATTTTTAATATTTAATGCAAATATATTATATATGTATTATAGTATGCACAGAAACCATTACTATTTTTCTGGATATAGATTTTTGTTTTCAGTATTAAAACAACCTGACGACAGCATCGGAAATCAGTATTGAGTCTATGGGATCCTATAGTCAGGGCCGTCTTAACAGCATTATGGGCCTCAGGCAAACCAGTGTGCTAGGGCCCTACGACAACCATTTGACATACACAGATTAGCATGGGCCCCCCAGGCAAGTGCCCATCGGGCCAATGCTTTAAGACGGCACTGCCTATAGTAATAAGATTACTATAGGATTACTATACTCTTCCATAGACTCAATACTGACTTCCGATGCTTTCGTCAGTTTATAGTTATAGATCATTAAAATTCCATTTCGTTGTGTAAAGGTTTCTGGTAAATAATCAGAATTACAAAGTAGAGAACTTAAAAGTAATAATATTCTGCAATAAAGTGCAATCTCAATATGTGGACAACACTCTCACTGTTTAATTTTTTTTGCTTTTTTCCATTAATTTTTATTAGTTTTCTGAATGTTTTTTTACATATTCTTGATTTCCTCGATTTGATACAGTACTCTCTTTTTATGCATCTCCAATGCCTTTTTTTTAAATTCTACTAAATAAATATTCAGTTTTTGCTATTCAGTAGCGATCGAACTATTCATTTAGTTCGCAGATTTATATATATAAAAAAAATTAATTTCCTACATAATTAAAAATACGAAGTTTACCGTATTAGAAACGATATCAAAATATAAGAAATTCTTTATTTAACTTTCTATTAAACAAAAATCTAAATGGATATTAAAGTACTGAGAAAGAAATTTTTTTTTTTCAATTTTTCTATCGGACGAGCGATTTAATTAAAACGACAATCCTCTTACAACGGATAAGGTTTTGTTCTTACACGCAGTTAAAAAAAAAAGAAAGAAAATAAAGAAAATAGCTTCACAAACCTACATTAGAGAGAAAGAGAGAGAGGGAACTGAAAGGAATCATGTCTTAATTACAACGACTAATGATTTAAGAAATCTGTCGAATCGAAATGCTTCAACCCTATTCTAAAGAGACTAACAAATTGTTTTAATGAGTAAAGAGTTGACTGTACGCTAACTAGAAAGATAGTGATTCATCTGCACTAATGGAAATATCCAACATAAATGTGACGACAGCGAAAGACTATTAAGTTCAGACAAGAATTAATACCTCAGGGTTTATTACGGCTTCTATGTCCAAGTAAAGGAACATGGACGTGACAAATGACAAGTAACACTTTTCTAGCGATACAAATGAGGTCCTACATTGACAAAATTAATTTAAGTACACTATCATTAATTACATATCTATAAAATAAAGAAAAAAAAAGTTTTACTCCGGTACTTCGAAAGACAAATTGCTCTTCTTTTTCTCATTAATATGCATCAAATTACGTGTGCGTGGATTTATAGACTTATCTAGGTTTAAGTTAGATGAGATTTTAGGCAGGAATTAATTAATTGATTCTTAATTCTTTACTTAAAAGTTAATTTAAATGTTTTCGAGAGATATCTCCATCGTTCCTACGTAAACATCGACCACCATTTTGAGTTTTCGTCTGTTATATTTTATATATTTTTGATCATTCGATTAAAATTATTGATTATAAAAATTACAATGCGAGGAAATTCATTAACGAAAGTTATATAAATTTAATTATAATTATAATTATTTGATTCTAGCGCTTATGAGTTCATTACACTTCGCTCCAGAAGTGACCTTTCGGATAGCGCAAATTTACAAAATCATTTTTCGTTTTAATTAATATATTTTAATGTTTAATAATTAACTATATTTACGAATGCACTATACTGTATTTATAACGTGCATTATTATTAACGATAATTAAGTATCTGAGACAGAAGTAACTTCACTCGATGGGGTTAATATTCTTAGTATTATGACAGAATCCTGTTCGGAACTTATTAAAATTAAACAAATTAGATTAAATTAAGTTAAATATATTTCAAAATTTCAATTTTCGAGTAATAAAGAGAAAGATAAATGTAATTTTAACACATTCTTACGAGAGAAAATGGAATTTTTCCAGATATGCAGGAAACTAATGTTAGAAAATTAAATTTAGGAATACAATATCTTATATAGATTTCGATATAAAAATAAAAAAATAAAAATTCAGGCTTTTGAAATAATAATCAATAAATCTATAATTTTACAGGCTAGTATAGGGGTCGGCAAGCTTTTGAGACTGAAGAACCAAACTTGTCCCTCACAGCAATTTAAAAATTATTCAAGAGCCATAAATATATTCTTACAAATAAGAAAAATTTAAACAAGTTATAATATTAATTATATTTTTATTAAATGAAGAAAAAATCACAAAAAATTGCTCTCATTGGTTTTAATCAGTATCAGCAATGAGCTTGCACTGTCTACCATGTGTTCAACCACGTTTCCTCTATATACCCCCTTCATGTTCGCTTTCCCCTCCCTGACGTCACGCTTTGCGCATCTAATGCCGTGTCCTACGTACAAGCGATGCGACGCTATAAGATGCGATACTACTTCTTCTATTTCTATTATGGAGGTTATCGTTGAGCTTTGTCCTCCGAGCTGGCGATATTACATTTGCTATGCAACATTATGAGCGACATTCTGTCCCACGAGAAGCGCTTCTGTAATGTCTATAATGAAATATCGTCACTCTATTTCTCTACAGTCTACTAAATGCTGATTATGGTAACTTTTACCTCTCATTTTCTATAATAGAGGTTGTTTTTTTTTTATAAATTTCGCCTTATTAGAATCTCTGAATCGAACTCGGTAGCCATGATAATTGGCTTCTGTAGCTTCAGAAATCAAATTAGTTTGTATTTCAGTTACAGCAGGCGATGCTACGCGGCGCTACGGTACACACGTGAGACGCGTCGAGGTTATATCTATTGGTTTGTTTTCTGTCGCTTGTATTATCGCATCGCGTCGCATGCACTTAGGACACGGCCATATTGACACGAAGTTTTGCGAGACGTATAAAACAAATGAAATCATCAATTCTTTAAAAATATTATAATGAAACTATGATAATTTTATTTTCATTTTCAATTTTACTTCAGAGCCACATGTACTAACCCAAAGAGCCACAGTTTTCCAACTACTGGGCTAGTATAAAGTTGTGAGAAATTTTCTATTAAATAATTATATTCATAATATTTTTAAAAAGTTATATTTGCATAAACAAAATAAGTAATATCGTACAAAAAAAAATTAAAAAAACATATATTTGTATATAATTTTAAATAAATTTTCTCAAAGAATAATATCACTTATTAACAATGAAAACTATTATATTCCCGTCCATATTCAACATGAGTCTCTTTCATCTTGGGTTTAGCATAATTTGCTTTTTATTTAGCCTTTCTCTCTAGATTTAATATGAAAATCTTCTCTTGCTGAGCCTTAGGTGAAAGACTGGATGAAAACCAGATTTTATTAGCAATGTACTCACTATACTCAGCATGAGATGAATATGAATATGTGTGCATTATTCAGCTCACAGCTGGGTATCGAGACTTCATTTATCATAAGAGAAGGAACTAATCTGCACGTTTATTATCTCCAAGAATATCACATAAACAACTAATAATCAAATTAGAAAGCTTCTGTATTAATTACAGTAAATTAAAATGCTAACAAATCATTTAAATCTGTTTAAACTGTGACTTTTCCTTACATAAATATATAATTTTTTAGTTAAATTCTTTATTGAAGCATATCATACTATAGTAGAAGTTTTAAAATATTTGAATATTGTAACTTTTTCAGATTTTAAATTAAAAAAAAGACAATTTTTAAGATAAGTTGCTATAAGATTTGACAAATGCAAAAATATTTATTCTAATATTTTCAGCTTTATTATTGCTTTGTGGTTTATTATATTAAAAGTAATGTTATGGTCATATTTATTTATTTTCTTTTTATTAGAATTGATATTGAAGTAATTTATTCGAAATTAAACTTTGAAACATTTATAAGTATAGCAAAAAAAAATAATGCAATATATTTGAACCCTTAAGACATGTGTTATTCAACATCATCAACCGGAATAATGAATCCATTAGTCAAGGTAATGGCATGTAATGCGTTTTATATAAAAGCTATATAGTTTTCGCAATTATAATTGGTTTTGTTTGCATAATATTACTTTTTCTCAAGTTTCCTTTCAAGTGCATTTTGTTTAGTTTGGTGTGCGAAATCCATTTTCGGGAATTAACTTCTGCGGTATGTAAATCATCTTTTGGTATTTTTCTCTCTCGAATCTCAGCGAAAATAGAAGTAAGAAATCTCTCTCTCTCTCTCTCTCTTATTATTTTTTTTTTTATCTTTTACATCCTTTAATATCTAGCTATAGTAATTTGCTTTCTACCATACACTATTCAATGACTTCAATCACAATAGAACCGACTTTACATTTAGTTTTCTTCGATGGAATTACTTCTTGGCATACACGCTTGATCGTATTTGTAAGGTTATCGATAAACTCATTCATCACATCATTATTACAGCTGTGAAAGAATAACATTATTTTTTTTTTTTTGCTCTATTTATCTCTTCATCACACTAAATTTTACAGTTTTAATTTTTTTTTATTCAATTTTAAAATGAGATTTTATTATAAACATTTTATCTAATGTTAAATCAGAACGTACCAACAATTAAAATATCTATATATAAAAAACGAAGTATCGGAAGTCAGTATTAAGTCTATGAGAACCAATAATAATCTTATTACTATAGAATCACTATAATCTCTCATAGACTCAATACTGACTTCTGATGCTGTCGTCAAGTTTTAATAGCTCATGTTGTGTAAATATTAATATCACAGGAATAACAAAATTTTAAATTATCTCACATCTATGATTTAATTAAAATTAAACAACTAATTCTTTAATTAAATTTAAGAGTTTCACATTTTTATAATCTAAGGAATATTTTAAATATTTCTAATGCACTGTTTACCATTTCTATAAAATTTTACATAAAAAAAAAAATTTAATTATCGAAAACACTAAAAAAATATTTATATCTTAGAAGTTAATAATTTACATATTTAAATTATAAGTTATTTCTGTAAATTTAACTTTAAAAGCTTTTTCTACGATCACATAAAAAGAAAAAAAAAATTATGTTTAAAACACAGTTTTCTTTTTTTTATATATTTATTATTGCAGATTTTTAAAAAATGTATTATTCTTTTATCAAAACAACCCCCTGAACATGACATCAACAGTGCTTAATTTAAATATTTTTCATATTTATCATATTTGAATTTATTTCGTTTGATTTTTTTTTACGTCAAAGTTAACTTTGTTTTCTTATATATATATATTCAGTTTCTATTTCGTTTTAGAATAAAATCTTTAATTTAATTTTAATATTTAAGCAGAATCAATTAAATAGTTGACTGTTTTCATCTCTATATAATTATTAATAATTTAGTCTTCTAATTATATTCACTTGAAGTGCAAATATTAAATGCTTCATTGGTCAATCCTATGATTTAGAGTTAAAAATTATTAATTTTTTAGCTCCAAATCATAGGATTGAAAATTACATCCTCGCAAAACAACGTGGGAGTTGATTTGGAGTTGAAAATTATTAATTTTTTATTTATTTATTTATCATTAAAGTATCCTCTTATAAAAGTCTACCATCTCATTATTTTTAAATAAATATTTGTAAAAAAAATAAAAAAATATATTAATGATTTCGATAAGTATGGCTCGGTTTTTATTTTTTAAATAATAATTAACTTTTTGTCATCATTTTCGATTTTTATCCTCTTCTAGATGTCGATGTTGATCATAACATATAAATTATTTATTGAAACAAAAAAAAATGATTTTTTTTTTAATTTTAAATTCTTAGATTTGTTTGACTTGCCTTATTTCTGATATCTGTTGAGTTAAATCTTTATCAATCTTTCATTAATGTTGCAACTGAACGGAAGAGCGACCGTGTACCAGCACGAATAAAAATTTATCTGAAGAAAATTACGATTAAAAAATGATTTCGTATAAATAATTAAAGATTTTTCTTATATAAATAAAACAGATATTCGTCTATTAATAAACTTGGTTACAGAATAAAGGTATTTTAAAGCTAAAAGATCAGTTAAATATTAACCTGGAATAATATATTTTTAACTGAATATCTAATTTCCATATTATCTAAAGAAAAATTTTTATTTTTAAAAAATCTGTAAGGATTTTAGAAATTGTTTAATCTCGGTAACAATTATCGAAGATTAATCAAGTAATTATCAGTTAATTAAACAATTTAAAACGGGATAATGATGCTTAAAAGTACGATTTTCGACAACTCTTCGCTATTTGGCACCTAATGGAAGAGTATTTACAAAATTACTAACTTGGAATTATTTAACAAAAATGAAATATTTCTGCTCATCCGCTAATCAATGGTAATTAAATTAGACAGGGAAAATTGCTCATCATCTCTAGTCTCTTAATCATCCTACTGAAATTCATTTAAATTAGAATTTATTATGAAGAGGTAGATGTACTCACACAAACCATCCGCCGTTAATAATCTTATTAACACCAAAAACTCGGTTAAAGTTTTCGGAAAAATAAACTTTTATGGAAAAATTTTTTAATCATAATAATGTTTTCTTTCCTAATGAAATTACTCATTGAAACTTAATATTTTAATGAATTTTTACTCTTTTTCCAAACAGATTTTAACATTTAGAAAAAATTAAAACTATCGACGAAAGGATTTATGTTTTCTGCAATTTTTTTTTTATACATCTATGCACATTATACTTTGCTTCGAATCGATAAAATTTCGCGATCATTGACGTTCATTCAAATTTCCTTCTATTATAATAATTTAATAACATGTTTTCCTCCAAAGTTACGCGTTTATTCGCTAAAAAAGAAATGTAATAAATTATAGATAGGTAACAGAAAAAGATATAATAAAACAATAAATATGTATGAGATGACAGTTTTTTCTACTGAGATTATATTATTTTCTTGTAAAAAAAAAACAACACTCGCAATTGCCATAAGATCTTTAGTTGCTCGTAAATTTAAAGGTATTCCGAAATTCATGGTTATTTTCGAAAGGTTTCCATCTCTGATACCTTGGTGTTCAGAAAAACTTATGATGGCAATGACTGTATTATAAAATGGCTATAAAACTCCGCATATTTATCTGCAAACCGTAATCTGTTAGCGAATTTATGCGTGATACTTTTAGCATCATTCGCTTTTTTTACCTGATAACTTTACAATTACATCTTTAAGAACTAAATAAACGGATATTTTTAATAGCTTACATTCTAATTTATTATTATTTTTTAAATGTAATACTTTTTAAACTTTCGTTCCGAATAATGAAAAACGGCTAATTTAAATGTATCAACTTTTTTTTTTTAGTTACAAAATAATTAAAATGAATTATAAGTCATTAAAACAAATGTGGCTTCCTGAATATTTAAATCAGTTTCTGTACATTTTTTTTCTTTTTGTGAAGAAAAAAATTAATAAAAATGTGTTAATATGGCAATGTATAAAATAAAAAGTGACACGAATTATTTTGTAAATAAATTTATTTTAAGTCAATAGATGATGATGATGATGATATGAAATTACTTCAAACACCAAGTACAAAATTTATTCCAGATTTTATGATAATTGTAATAGAAGAGAAGTTATTTTTCCCATTAATATATATTAGAAATTACCTGCTCATATAAATGAGTGGAAATATAATCTTTGATTTAATCTAATAATACTATATATTACGACAAAAACATCTCTTAACTCATATATGGAATCCAAAAGGAAATCGTAAAATGGTATCCATTATTCGGTTACAGCACCATCTGCAAATTCGGCCTTTTTAGAAAAACTACAATTTCAATGTAATTTCTATTATTTAATTTTTAAATTATTAATAACAACAAATAATTTGGGCTGACGCAGACATCCGAAAATTAGACCTTTCTAAAGATACATTATTTATAGAAATCGGTACAGTAGTTCAACCAAAAAAGGGACATCCATCCAGCCAACCACGTTTGACTATTAATAATATAATATATGAATATATAGAATGTACAGCTCCGGCAAAAAAGTTTGTCACATTCAACTAGGGGCTGGAAACCGGAAATGATGATCGGCTACAGTTTCCAATCCACATACCATGCTAACGTGTTAGACGTGTCCCAGACGCATTCAATGTAGAGGTGGTGGGTTACGCAAAGCATGGGAGGTAAATTGGCAAGACTGCTCGCTCTAAAGTATTATTGCTCGCAGCATTATTTTTTATGATAAGGTAAACAAATGGTTTGAAACCAAACGTATTTATTACGAAAGTAATATTTGAAAACAGTTTAAATACAAGTATATCATTACAGATGTTTTAGTTATTTTATATAAAAAAGAAATATGATAATTTATAAACTGTAATAATTGGAGAGACGATCATTTCTCGTGAAACTCAAACACACAATTTTGTCCTTGCTACTTAAGTGTCAGATTGACAAACATTCATAACTTTTCCTCCCGAATAAGGGAGTCTCCAATAATGGTGACTCCCTTATTCAGAATTACTTTTATATATTTTTAATTACGGATAAATAAAGATTTCACTATTCGTACAAATAAACATGAGAGTCACTGTATATAACTCGAAACGTAAAATTGAAAACCGCAAGAGTTCAACTCCACATAACCCAAAACGCCTTGAATTTTTTAAAAATGAAAATTTATAACCGAATACATTAAACACCTCATAATCCAAGATGCCTTGTATTCCGTAAAAATGAAAATAAAAAACCACAAGCATAATTTACACCCACAATTTCACGCTAATAGCGATAAAAATTTTTTATTTACAAGCTGATTCATGCTAATAGCGATAAAAAATTTTTATTTACAAGCTGCCAAAAAATGCGTCTTTTGCACATTTTACGCAGTACTTAATTAATGCGATTAGCTGGGAAGAATAAATAGTTTCAAAATACTGGTAAATATAAGTACCGGTATTTATTTGATATCAGCTCAATACAAAATTATGCAGTGATTTTTATTGATACTTAATGATGCAAAACGATCGATTACTTTGTCCAAATCAGAGATTTTATGAGCTTAGAGATGTAGCAATTTAATATTTTTACCATGTCACGCAGTTGTTGCTGCGCAGGTTTAATGTATCCCCGTCTCACAAGAGGGCGACATAATAAATTTAACAATAAAAATCAATAAAATTCAAATATGAACTAATATCAAAAGTTACATAAGGAATAATAATAATAACTGTCAAATTTGATATGTTTTGCCGTATTATACGTTTCGCTTATCACGTGTTTTTCTTTTCTAACGGTTCTGAAACATCATAATTGACACAGATGTAATGTCGTCCATTGGTGCTGTGCCAAGAATTGTTTTAGCAATCGTCGTATCAGTAGCTCTACTTTCTTCAAGTTACCATTAGATAAAGAAAGGTATATGTATGGTAGAAGAAAACATGGTATGCTAATGCGCATGTCTGACGTACGCCGTGACGTCATCTTGGATGAGAAAACAGTATCTCCCGTTTGTATCCGTGTTAATGTTTTTTTTTCTGAGTCTCGGTCTATTGCCATTAATTGTTGGAAAATTTAATTATAAGTTTTAACTACAATGAGACAAGTATAATGTATTCATCCTTTAGTCCAATAAAAGTACATTTTTTGCGGAAAATTACCAAATGACAACTTCAACGAGAACTACGCCGATCAGCGTACATTTTTTCTTATGGAGGAAAAACAAAAATTTAGCTTCCATCCCTTCATTTTTCTGGAGGAAATAAGGGCTATGCCATAATTTCCATCGTCGACATCCAATCAATTCTATAAAGGGCTTAATTAGCTGCCCATATAACCCAACATGATGGTGGAATTTAAAGTAATAATAAATCTTTTGAATTTTTTTTATTTTTTATAATTACGATTCTGCTAGGCCTAACGATGATACATCTTTATTTAATATAATAAAAATAAAAAGGAATTGGTGTCAAACTTAGGTAACTTAAAAGTTTATCAATAATGACGAACCAGTCTTCCATGCATATATGACTAACTTATAATTTAGTCATATATGCATGGAATACTTTTACTTTATAATTTCAAAATTAAGTCAACCAGTGTATTCCATGCATATGTGACTAACTTATAATTTTAAAGTTAGTGCTAATTTTTTTTTTTTTTTGAGTTAGATGAGACATTACACTTTATTGAGATTTTATTTATTGTACATTTTTAATTCACTATACAGTTGTTGGATGCAGGATATTGCACCCCTAGATGAATACTCTGACAACTCAAAAAATATTGATTTGCAGGCGTGAAGATAAAGCCAGATATCATTATCATAGAAATGAGAGAGAGGTTTTCAATTACAATTGTGATATCAAAACTTTTTTATGCCCAAATATTTCACTGGATAGATATGGCCTTAGGCCTGTATAATTAACTCAAACTGACAAGTGAGCAGTTTTGAGTTGTGATAGTATTCGTCTAGAGTGCAATGTGTATTTTTGGCTGCTGCCCTTAATCAGTCCTATTATATATAATTAATTAAAGATTTAAAGGTGTAAATGAAATTTTGAAAATAGCATTGCATCTTAACATTAAAAAAAATAAACATAAATTTATTTCAGTTTTATTAATACTTTAAAGGACCTAGCATGAGGCAAAATGCAAAAATACAATATAAAAAAAATTCAAGTTAAAATTACAAATTAGTATACATATCTTAAAATCAATTGATATAAAAAAAACTAATAAATGAATTGAATGTCTAGTTACAAGAATATCTGCATAAAAAAAACTTAAATTTTTAGTTGAGACATTGCCGGACATTCCATCAAAATACATTACTTCCTTCCATCAGTATTAAACAGGTTAAATTTTTCAAAACAGTCAGTCAAATTCAGGTAACAAGAATTACAAAAAGTGATAATTATTTAATGTAAGAAGTAAATTGGAACATTAAAGTCTATCAAACACTTATAATAACACAATCTTAGTGTTTTGGAGTTTACAAATATTCGAAAACATAATAATCTTGAAGATATGAAATATCTATTATTTTCATACAATATTTTATTATTATTATCTTAGTGTATGTATCTTAGTTTAAGATTTAAATTGAAGGGATAGGTCTTGGTTAAGGCATAAATAAAAGTAAGCATACTGTATATTATTATTCAAATAACATTTATTAGTACATCAAATTTAAAATTTTATTCTTAAAAAATCTAATGAAAATGTATTTGCAATTTAATTTTAATCTTTTTAAAATATTGACTATTTTTGCTGTACATATGAGTGTAGGTAGTTTTTGCAGGTCGCTACAGTACAAGTTGGCATTTTTTCTTTTTTATATTTGACAGTACACTAGGCACACCGATAAGCAATAAAAATTACTGTACTTTATACAGACTATAGCTTTCAAATCATGGTAGATCATCATAAAAGTCACGGATACACTCTTTAACATCAGCGACCACGCCACTTCTTCATCCAAGATGACGTCATACGCAGTAAAAGACGAGTTTTGGTCAAAATGTTAGCATACCATGTTTTCTTCTACCATGGGTATATGCAAATGTCTAGCCACGGGCCCTCAAATGGCGTTAGCCAGGCAATACATAGACCGGCTCAGTCTTAAAGCTTAAAGGTGGTCTAGCGGTTATGACGTTGAGATATTAGCCCAAAGGTCCCCGGTTCGATCCCGGGCAGAGGCAGCAGTATGATATTGGGACGTTAGCCCAAACACCCCCAGTTCAATCCTGGGCCGAGGCAGATTTTTCTTCAGATAATTTAGTTAAAAATTCTAGTTTAATTATTAATTAAAAGATGGCGCCACTCATTGATTTAAATAAATTAATTACTATTCTAATTACGAGGTGGCGCTAAAATTAGTTCAAATTAATTCGAATCATTAAAAAATCCATTAAAAATCAAGGGATTAAATATGGCTGATTAGTATAGTAAATGTTTATACAACCCCTCTTATGACATCATTTTTGAGTTGTTTATTTTTGTAGGGGGTTGGCTTCTCTCTGTTCTGTATATTCATTACAGCTGAAGTTGACCTACTGATAAGGTCAAAAGCATTTCTGTTAATAAAGTATTTATCCTGTTTAGAACTTATGTATTTTGTGTGCATTTTTGTGAGTGTAACAGGATGGCTTTAAATATATAAACATGTATTATTTTGTTAGAACTTATGTATTTTGTGTGCATTTTTGTGAGTGTAACAGGATGGCTTTAAATATAAAAACATGTATTATTTTTGTCTTATAGATGGCTTTAAAGTTCTTAATTATTGTTTCTTTTTTTAAAATAAGGATATAACTGGAATATTATTTTTTTACAAGTATAATAATATGTTATATATAACATTATATATATATGTTATATATTTTTCATAGAAAAGGAAATGATATAAAAAATGATTTAAACATTATATATGTTATATATTTTTCATAGAAAAGGGAATGATATAAAAAAGTGATTTAAACAAATAAAACATATCTGGTTTGGAAATATTATCATTTAATTAACTTTTATAAGAATAAATAAAACAGTAAAGTAATAGTACTAATTATATCCAAAGATTTACTTTCCTTTCACACTATTGCTCATAATCATAGTTTTAATTCAATGAATATATTTCAGTAATAATACAAAAACTTGTTTGATAAAAAAATTGTGAAGAATAGACCAAAGATTTACTTTCCTTTCACACTATTGCTCATAATCATAGTTTTAATTCAATGAATACATTTCAGTAATAATACAAAAACTTGTTTGATAAAAAAATTGTGAAGAGTAGAAAAAAAAGAAAAACAATAATTACAATGTTAATAGTATATTTAATTTCAATTTTAAAATGTTAAATACAAAGTAAGCATTACATTAAATTTTTTGAATTATCAAATTATAATATTAAACTTTTATATAGGTTAGTTTAATATTTTGGCAAAAAGTTGGTATATGAATAATTTTTATTAGTACACATGTTGAGATATTATAAATGATTAATCCAGCAATAAATAATTTATAATTCAATAATGAATTATGAATTATTTACTAAGGGACAAAAATAACAGGTAAAATTATTGGATTTCTCATGATAATGCTAATTCTAGTTTTGTTGAAAGGAAATTAATATTTTTGCCAAACTTACTGCAATTTAAATTTATAAAAGCATTTCCTGAATAAGAAACAGAAAAATTTTTAAATGGATGTCAATACAAGTTTAACAAGAACCTATACATTTAATTCTTGTTATTATGCAATAAATAATTGTTGGAAATGATTGTGTAAATTGAAATTCAACAACTGAAATTGACTGAACAATTGAAATTGAGACATGTAGTCCAAATCCTGCTTATGAACATCCTCATGCAAATATAAACTTCCAATATTTACTTCAAAAGTTGTAAAACTTCAAAGCTTACAATGTTTTTAGGCCCTTGGGAATATCATGTTCTGCATGTCTTGCCCTTATAGGCAGTGCAGCAATGCAAGAAATTTCCCACACTTATCTAAGTTATCCTTATCCCATTTAAGGTCATGTGCAGTCAGCAAAATCATCATAGCTTATTCCCTGCTGAAGTTTCTCCCAAGATGAATCTGCACAGACATCTTTTTCTAGCTAACTATTGATCATCTTATGCTAAAATATATTAATACTGTTTAACAAAGAGTAAATCAGAAAAACGTACAGAATTAGTTAAAATATATATAGACTTAAAGATGTTATCTTAGACATAATGTAGCAGTGAATAAAGGTACCATCTTAATATTATAAAATTGCAAAGCAACAGTATCAAATTGTTATTTGTTTCAAAAGAAATCCAAAAAGCACTTTAAACAGGAAAATAATTTATTATTAAATTAATTGGTATTATTAGTATTTCTATTAATTTATTAATAATAAATTTCTGCTTTTCTGCTTAAAGTGCTTCTTGGATTTCTTGTGTTTCTTCATAAGCAGTAAACCTGAAAGCTTACGAGTGTTATTTGCTTTTCTTATGTTTCCTTTAGATTCTGATTGTACTGAATCAGTATTCTACATATGAAATGCTCGCCTGATTTCAGCTCAATTCTTCAAAGTATTTATGGCTAACTAGCAAATACATTATCTGATTTTGCAATTCTCCTCACAGATGATAATTTTCAATATTTTCCAAATCATGTATCTGTGAAAATTTTCACATACCTTGAAAAGAGGAATATATAAATCCATCACTGGCTATTAAGACCCATAATAATCAAGTAGTCAAAGAATTGACTGATTTCAACTCCATCCTCTATTTTCCCAGCATTCCAGTGTTAATTCCAACATGGCTGCAGAGAGACGGAAAACAATCAACCATTAATGGTGTGTGGGTGTTATAAAAAAAAATATAATGGTTTTTTATTGTTGCATATTTACTTGCACAAACTTCCAAGGTAGAAATTACATGTTTTTCCACCGATTTCCAAAGGATAAACAGTTAAAAAAGAATGGGAAGTTAAAATTGAGAATGAAATATAGCTCGATGAGTTTGTCTCATGTATGCAGTGCACATTTTCTCAAGACTGATTACTGCACTTCAGAAGATTAGAAGGTAGTTGATATCATAAATAAGTTGAATTATTTAAACATTTCACTGATAGACAAATTCCTTTCAAAAACTGTAGAATTTTGTTTGTCTTCCTGGATCAAATAGTCCTGCTGAGAGAATATTCTCAATTATGAATAATATTTGGAATAATGAAAAAGTCCAACTTAGTGTTTGCATTTATACAAATTGCAATTATGAAATGAAATGATTGGAATTTTATGATTTTTTAAAAAATACAGTGATACCTCGGCTCACGAACGTCTCGGTTCACGAACAAATCGGTCTACGAACACCATTTGCACGAACGTCTCGGTTCACGAACAAATCGGTTTACGAACACCATTTGTCACGAACAAATCGGTCTACGAACACCATTTCCGAACAAATGTCTCGGTTCACAATCGGTCTACGAACACCATTTGCGAACAAATTTTGCTTCGCTTTACGAATGATGCTTCGGTTTACGAACACACACGCACGGAGTGCATGGAGCACATGATGCGCAGCACACAAAACCCTGAGCACAGCCTCGCCCCTAGCAGCAATCCAGTTTGCCTAGCTCATATGGGTACAGTTAAAGTTTCAACAAGTGTTGATATTTTAGTTTTTTTCTTTACTTAAATATATATATGTATGTATATATAAAGTTTAACTAGATGAGAAGGTTAGTATATGTAATGTAAAATTAGGGATAATATTCACAAGTTAATCTAATTTCGATCTTATATGTATATATATATATAGTCAGTTTTTATTCTAATAGAACAATCACATGGATATAAACATAGTCAAATGTGCAGTGGTGTCTCTCTAACAAGTCGGAGATCGGGAGACAGTCGGGGTTCTACCTGTTCCCCGATAATTGTATTACTTCCGGTGGGGAGTGAATGAGTCTCCCCCACCGTTCCATGTTACTGGTCTACTTTCGCCGTTGGGAGAGCTGAGCATGTAACCTCTGTTGCTCGGGTGATAAGGAGGTCACCGTCTCTGCCCTCGGATCATTGGCGTGACGTTTACATATACCATACCTGGCTTTCTCCAAAGCAGGTCCAGAACAAAGCAATTAAAAGAAGTAACCCGGATGTTCCCAAAGTTATTTCTTTAAAAATAGTGTTGTGCTTCATTTGGATACTAAGGTGATATTGATTGTTTGAGTTTATTAATATGTGATTTAATATCGTGTAAGGTGATTTCGGCTATATTTAAGGATTTATCGGTAGGTGATCATTTTGCTTCATCAACCTGTGTGGTAGTATTTCTATAGACCTGAATCAGGTCGACCTCTGACCGGTTCTTAGAGGACTTTTAGCAGTTAAATTCCAAGTGGATCTCTGCTGGAAGTGAGACGTCAACTTAATTCCAGGTAAATGTCCTTTACACGAGTTCCCTAATGTTATGATATTAGTAACGATTAATTTAGTAATTTTTGATTGTTCCAGAACACCACGTGTTCCTGGACATTTGATCATGAGGCTTAACAGTTTTTCTGTGGCATAGAACCACGTGCCTGGACTATCGAGTTGGCGGAATACAGGTGGATATGTAGCCGTTACTCACTTATCACAAAGACGGTTTACTAATATATCCTGTTCCATAAATAATGAATATTCGCAGCTTTGCTAGGGGTATCTCCATAGTGGAGATTCCGGCATGCAGATAGACACTGTCCTGGATCGACATTTCAACACCTCGTAGATATTAAGTAAAATGTATGATTGTCAATTTTTCAACAAAGCTATAAATGTATATTCTGTGCGGTAATATGCAAACATGTTAATGTTCGGATAATGTAACGGAAAACTGACGATCTCAAACATATCGAAAAATTGATCTGGATTTACCGATGGAATATTGATAAACAATCTAAGCGTGTTAGGATGCACTATTGCTGTGACTGTAATCCATTGATAATATTTGAATAGATTATCCAGTCGGATGGGCTCAACGAGAAAAATATCACTCAACAAATGATTATTTATGTCTGTCAATGCAGCTAACAAGGTCCGTCTTGATACAAAATATGAGCTTAATCATCCCCGTTCTAGTACTTCGATTGCTGAGCATACGCTCAGCAATCGAAGTACTTGTTAGCTGTGGCCTAAATTCCACGACTCCATATATTGCAAAGCCGTGATAAGAAGAGCGAATAACTCTGAGAGTGCATGATTTTGCTTAGTAATTCTTGGCACTTTAATAACATTTTAATATGCCAACGGTTGTCTTTAATTGCCGTAAACGTTTCATTTAAAACTGTAGCTTGAGCATCTAATATGTGTACTATGCTTTCTTGGTTTGTTTCTTGCCGTGAGATCCTGTCATTCAAGTCTTCCTCCTCTTTAGATGTTGCAGTGCCGAACAAAAATTTTAAAAGTTCTCCTCCTAGATCGATTAATGCTTGTTTTCCTCTAAATGCAGGATCTAAAGTCACTAATGACTAAGTCTCGATATTCAGCGTCTTGATCCATTAAAACTCGATCTAAGTTTTCTACTTTGGTGGCCGTGTAATTCCAATAGGAACTTCTGGTCGTTGCCATTTGTACTTCATGTGCTAGTTGTTTTAAACTTTCCATATGTTCTCGCATTTTTGATAGTTGAATATCATATTCCTCAACGGTTATATCTACCACAAGTGTCCAACAGCTCCTGGTGAGAAGAAAGTTTCCTTGACCTATGAAAACAACTCCTTTTCTCAGAACTGAATCGTGTGTTAATCCAGTAATTATTATGGATAACAAGATAATTTTTATTCTTTCACCACCCATGGCTATTTTGTTCTGCTACCTGTAAATGAATTGTATCAAATTGCATTTTTCCCCCAAAATTTTTTTTCTTTTAAAGTTGTTTTCTGATTTAGTGTTAAATTTTAAAATTTTATTCCAACATGTAACTTGCTTTGACTAAATTTGATTTTGTTTGACATTTTTCTCAATTTAAATTCATTCTTTTTGGAATACCAGTGCAAGTAAAGGTGGGACGAACCCAGTCCTCTTCTGGAATGTCTCCTTTACTTTGGAGAGCATAGGAATGTAATGCCTGAGGCGGACTGCCTAATGGGATGGTTGTCTCGTTAGGTTCACTCGACTGACCTGGCTCTGTTTCACTCAAAGGACCTGGCTCTGATTCCAACAAGGCAAATATTATCTCATCGCAATAGTCAATTTGCGGTTCAGAAGTTCTTTTTGGTTTGGGGGCAGGTCCTGTGATGCGGAGGCTTGCCCCATCTTTCGGAGTTTCAAATTCCAAACAGGCAATTGCAGGTTTAAGACAATTCGCGTGTACTAGAATACACTTCCTAGTTTTAATATCTTCTATAATGAAGTTTACTGGACTAGTTTTTTCCACAATATGATAAGGACCCCTAAATCTGGGATAAAATTAACGCTTTAGGCCAGCGGGACGTAAACCTAATTAAGACTCTATCCCCAATTGCGAATTTATATGGTTTCGTTTTATAGCTATGATATGTTTTTCGATTTTCAGCTGCAGCTTGAGAGTGCTGTCAAGCTAATTCGTGAGCATCCTTGAGTCGTAATTTTAATTTGGTCACGAAGTTCTCTCTGACGTCATAAACAGCGACATTAGGACTGGTGATAATATTAAAAGGGTAAACTTGGTCGCGACCATATAAAAGAAAAAAGGACTTTCGTTTGTTGTGAAATGTGTTGAGGAATTGTATGCAAATGTCAAATATGGCAGCATTTCATCCGATTGTGTCTGATCTTTCTTTACATAATGTGCCAGCATATCTATCAGCGTTTTGTTCAGGCTTTCAACGACGCTATTACAAGCTGCATGATAAGCTATCGTTAGCAATCATTTGATGCCTAAACTTTTGGCAGCTTCTTTCATAATTTTGCTTGTGAAGTTGAAGTTGAACTTTGAAGTTGCTACTCCTGTCAGTGAGCAATTGTTTCGGCATACAGTATCTTAGAACTACGTTGATTATGAAAGCTTTGGCCACGGTCTTTGCCAATATCTCTGGTAGTGGCATGCACTCTGCATACTGACTGAAATGATCGATGAAAACAAACTATCGATGTATTTGTTTCCCGGCGGGTAACGGGAAGTGGACCCACGATTTCTAGTGTGGTCCGCTCGAAACCCTGTGTTAGTTCTGGGAAAATTTGCAATGGGCCTGACGTCAGCATTGTGCGCATTTCTCGCAACTTTCGCAATATTTTGTTATGTCTTTAAGCATATCTGGCCAATAAAACTGTCTTTCTAGTTTTCTTTGCATTTTCCTGGTGCTAACATGGTCTGATGTAGGTGTGTCATGAAAAATGTGTAGGATATATCCTATCAAGGTACCACCAACTGGTGCCACACCTCTCGTCGCATTCGGCATTGTTTTAGTCTATATAGGACGCCATTACCATCCAGAAAATAGTCTGTATTCGTTGGTTTCAACCAAGTTATTGGATTGAGATAACTTCTGAATTATATCTTTACATTTCGGGTCTAACTTTTGTTGTTTCCTGATTTGTTCGATGCTATAAATGCGTTGATATTGTTCAATCATACCAATTGGAATTCTGCTAAGCATATCCGCGTTGTGTGTTTCCCGGTTTGTGTATGATTTTAAAATTGTATTCTTGCAGTTGGAGATTCCAGCACACAATTGAAAGCTTGGATCTCTGACATTTAGTAACCAGCGTAACAGTCTGCTATCCGTGTGGATTTCAAATGGATGACCGTATAGATAAGATTGAAAGTATTTGATAACCCACATGATAGCAAGACACTCCCTTTCTGTCGTGCTATAATTGACCTCGGGCGGTCTCAATTGCCGGCTAGCATATGCAATCGGGAGCTCACCTCTCATCCTTTTGGGAAAGAACGGCTCCGATGGCATAGCTCGATGCGTCCGTAGCCAGTATATATGGTTGTGTGAAATCTGGCGGACACAGCAAAGGTGCCATCGTTAAGATTTCTTGAGATTTTGGAAGGTGCGCTCACACGCATCGTCCCAGTTTAATTTTGTGTTACTTTTTAGCAATGTTGTGAGTGGTTTTGCTACCTTTGCATATGAATCAATGTGTTGTCTGTAATAACCTGTCAATCCTAGGAATGAACATACCTCAGTGTTGTTTTTAGGCCTAGGAAAATTGGCTAAACTTTCTGTCTTTGAAGGATCTGGATGAATACCCTCTTCAGAGATTTCATGGCCCAAGAATTTGATTTGTCACTGCAGGAAATGGCAATTTTTGGTTTCAGCTTAATTCCAGATTCCCCTAATCTCTTAAGGACCATTTCGAGCCTCTCTAAATGACTCTCGATATTGTTATTAAAGACCAAGATATTGTCAAGATAGTTAAGGCAAATTTTGTTGTGCAACCCATGTAAAATATGCATAGCTGCACGTTGCAACTTGCGGGGCATTTTTTAGGCCCATCTGCATCTGTTTGAAGTGAAAGTGCCCATTTGGTATTGTAAAGGCGCTTTTTGGGCGACTTTCTGGGACAAGAGATAATTGCCAAAATCCAGAAAGTGTATCCATTGTGCTAAAATATTTCGCCTTTCCTATGAGGCTGAGATTCTCCGAAACTAACAGAATTGGAAACGGATCCTGTGTACAAACGCTATTTAATTTTCGATAATCTATTATGAACATAAAAGTTCTGTCCTTTTTCTTGACGAGAAGGGCCCGAGCACCCCACGGCGATTGTGAGTGTTCAATTATGTCGTTTTCCAGCATTTCCCCAACAATTTCGTTCATTTTATTTCTCTGTGCATATGGAATTTGATATGGTGGCAAGTAAATTGGTGGGCTGGTACCCGTATCTATTTTGGGCTCAACCACATCGCAGTAGCCAAGATCATAGTTGTTTATCGCAAATATGTGTGTATAGCAATGTCAATAACAGCTTTTTGTCCTTCCCCATTTTGGTCCAGTCAAAAAGATTACCAAAGTCTTTTTGTGACATGTTTGCAGCCACATTAGTTTTCCTCAGCTTTGTACAGTCTGCTTGCTCTTTTGTTTTCTCCGTTGCATATAGGAATTTTCCCACTGTTTCTTATTTTTGCAATTTTATGGCATTTGATGTCATATTCATTATTCTAACTGGTATTTTCCCGTGTGCTTTTGTTTTGTCCAATACATCCATGGTCATTAAACCCAGTGTATTAAGAGTTTCCGAATCTATCACCCCTAATTGATTTTTTTGGCGAACGCATTTAATATTTTTTTTCTCCATTACTTAAAATGTGACATAATTTCAACGCGGCATAAATCTAAAAATAAATATTATTATTTATATTATAAGTAATATTTTGAAACGGTAAGTCGTAAACAACTACCTTTCAGAATAAGTTTAGTGTCGTACTGTCTTTGCTTGTATACCTTGTGGAAAGCTGTGACTAATGCTTTGTCTATATCTTCTTTCCGTATGGATGAAAGACCTGTTCGCTCCGCCCAAACATGAATTAACATAAATAATCCGAAAAAATACCTATTGAGAATTATTTATTGTTTATATCACGTTCATTTACACGGGAAAGTATAACGTAAATTTACCTTGTTTTCATTGTACGGGCTTCGAATGATGTGTGCGCTTTATCCGTAGAATATGCAAAATATAAATGCTGCACTTACCGTAATGCAGAAGTGTGTCAAGCAATATTATTGGCAGATTAGGAAACGAATAAATAAATTTAACTGAAAAAAGCAAATTGCTTGGCGATTGACGTTACACATCTAACGTTTTCATTTTAATTAAAATAATGAATACTAAATGGCAATTAAGTTGAACGCTGATTATGTAGAAATATTGTTCAGAAAATTATTTAAAAAAATAAATTTATGTAAAATATAGAGAATTTTAACTTTTTACACATTTTTCTGTATATAGTATCATGATGATGAATCATCCTGAACATTAATTATCAGGATGACGACACGTTTCGCAGTTTCTGCCGTGTGATTCCTTCATTTATTCTCCGCTAACAAAATTTTATCAAAGATTTTGTGTATATCATTGAATTTTTGTTAAAATTTAGTCTATATCAAAATATTTGAGCCAGGAAAAGTCGCATCACACGACGCATTCCGGCGCGAATCGCAACGCATTCGATGCAGTGTAGTACAGCCAACAGGAATATGAACGTGCTTTTCATAATTATATTTTATTTTATGCATTTTTTAGTATAATAAAACAGAAAATTAATATGAACATGAATTAAACTGTAAATTTATTTTATAAAGTAAGGAATAATTTAACAGTAGATATTTATGTACGTTTAATAAAACAAATTCCTTACAAAGCTTTTATTTTCCTTATTAAAAAAGCTTTTGCTTTTTCTGTTTGATTTTGCATACTTATAGTTCAATAGCTTTGAGATGAGCTGTATACATTTGCAGTTTATTATAACGAAAGTTTTCTCTTCAACTTTAAATCAAGAAAAGCGGGATTGTTAAAAGAAACTCTATTTATAATGATTTTATTCTTTTTTTCACTTATCAGAAAGATTATCAGAATTTATAGTTATAATTAATCAAATGAAAAATGTGTGGGAAAGTCATATTATCAACAATATTTGAAATTTTTACTATATTGGATTCGCGTAGTAACGCGTCGGCGCGGCGCACCGACACGTTACCACGCGCCATCCGGACAGTCCAATTAAGTGTACGGATGGTCTGAGACACCCGGTTTATATAATTTTTACGATTTTAAATACTTACACAGAAATTTGCTTAAAACTGCATATCAAAAATGATTAAAACAATTTATTTTTAATAAAATAAGTTGATTTTCTTATTGGTTTGTAAATATTTTAAGTCAGGAGTTTTGATAACTCCAGACACCTAATTGGTTGTCCAATATGGTGCCATACTCCCTTCACTCGAGTTCCGTTGACGTACTATCCAAATATAAATTAATACATTAAATAAAATAAATATCAGTACCATAATTCCGTTGACGTACTACCCAAATATAAATTAATACATTAAATAAAATAAATATCAGTACCATGCTCCCAGCATTTGGTTCCCATCAAGGGATATGGATACCCCCTGTTAAGAACCCCTGTTTTAGGTTATGAAGCTCATAAACTGGTTGGTTTCAAAACAGTGAATTTATGAAGTTCATGTATATCTAGCACTTGATCACTTGATTTAAATGTTGGTAGAAGATACGCACATAGTCAGCGTGGTAACTTATATGCTTCATTTTACCTCAACTATTTAATTGAATAATTAGAAAACTTGGATTAATATGGTTACATAGGTACATAATTAAATTTATTTTTATTATTATTTAGTACAGGAAGTAATTTAAAATATTTAAATATATCTTAGATTTACAAAGTAAAAATTTTAGTTAAAATATATGCAGTGTAGGTTTCTTAATATAGAGTGCTACGATATATAAATTTTTGCGGGGAAAATATTTTGCAAAAAAAATAATTGCCAGTAGGTCTAGAAAGTGTTATTTTTTTTTTTAATCGACAAATATAGATTAAATAAATGCTTCCTGTAACGACACAAGTCACAAACATTTTACGTAATAAAAATTGGTTACAGGCCAATGACGTGTTCCGAATTTCGAAAATTACTTCAAGCAATAATTACGTTCGCAAAAAAAAAAAAAAAAAAAAAATTGATATACATCTTATGCTCAACTGTATTTTCAAACAAAAAAAAAAAAAAAAAAAAAATGGATTGTTTGTATCGATAAGGAAATTTTACCGTGTCTTCAGTGGTTAAAAAGGTAAACGAACGCTATTAAATGTCTGTTAATGTAACTATTTACACTGATAATTTATAACTTTGAACTGTTTTTTGACAAGATTAAGTTTACCTTCCCAAATGTGTCAAGGATTATTAAAAAATTGCTACAATTTTACGGTTTATAAAGGCGAATTTAGCGATTAAATTAAAAAAAAAAAAATTACTCGGATTATTAAAAAATTGCTACAATTTTACGGTTTATAAAGGCGAATTTAGCGATTAAATTTAAAAAAAAAAATTACTCAAAAGTCTTTAAAATATAAAATTAGATTATTAAAATTTAAATTTTCAGATGTTTAGATTTAAAAATTAGAATAGTAAAATGCAATAAAATGCCATTATGATGATCGCAGTTCTATTAATGCTTCGTAATGTATTTTTAATTACTAATAAATAGTAGCAATCTAGTTAAACTTGTCTATTATAAATGCAATACTGAAATAAATATTTATGCAATCACTGCTAAAATAGATTTTTCTGAAGTAGAAAAAGATACTCCAGTAATTAAGTTTTTGATTTTGCGAATAAAAAATTATATCTGTTTTTTTTTTTAGAATTTATTGCCTCCAGGAATTTATTTCCATTATATCGGTTGAGTAAATTTTATATCAATAAATTTGTTCGTGCTGTAAACTTGATCAGTATTCAATAAATTTTTTATTGAGTTGTTTTACTGAATTAAACATATTTCTGTCTCAATAAATTATTTGTTCGTGCTGTAAACTTGATCAGTATTCAATAAATTTTTTATTGAGTTGTTTTACAGAATTAAACATATTTCTGTCTCAATAAATTTGTACTTTACTGGAAACTTGTAACGTACTAAAAATGTTAACGTAACCATAACAGTCTCAGTAAATAATAACTCAATTGTTTTACTGAGTTATTTAACAATAGCTCAATTGTTGAACTGAGCGTTTAATTTCTATAAATTCCTGTTTAACTTTTTTTTATTTTATTCAAATAAGTAGTTTATCTCACTCGTTAATGAAACAAGTTTACTTATGTAAAATATTATAATTCAGAAGATTTTTATTGTTTTAATGTTTACTGTAGTAAATTTTTTTAAAGAAATTAGACACTGAAGGATATACCGTAATTATAAATTCTAAAAAATATTGATCTTTAAATTCTTTTTTTTTTTTTTCATTTTTTTTAAATTTTATTAGTTAAAAATATGTTGCTTCATAATTAATATAAAATATAAATTTTATATTAATTCTGAAGCTATTTTATGTTAATACTATAGTCTGATAAATATAAGACGATAGTATTAACTAGCAGATACGATTCGACAATTGTTATCAAGTATTAATAACAATTATCGTCCCACTGCATCGACAATTTATCTGTGAAAATGCAAAATACAATATCTGAAGAATGGGAATTATTGACTATTTCGTAGGATAATTTAATAATTCCATTATTTTGAATATTCAAGACGATATTAATACACTGTAAAAATTATATTAAAAAAATAAACAGTACTAATTTAATAAACAGATTGACGTGTATAAAATCTGCTAGTTAATACTATCATTATCTACTATACTAACTGTGCTTGGCAATATTAGTTACAGTTGAAATATAATACAATACTTTTATATAGTGTTTGTCGATAGTAGTTACAGTTGAAATGTAATACAACACTAATATATAGTGCTTGGCGATAGCAGTTGCTGTTGAAATGTAATACTAGTGCTTGGCAATATTAGTTACAGTTGAAATGTAATACAATACTTTTATAGAGTGTTTGTCAATAGTAGTTACAGCTGAAATGTAATACAACACTAGTAGATTGTGCTTATCGATAGCAGTTACAGTTGAAATGTAATACAATACTAATATATAGTGCTTGTCAATAGCAGTTGCAGTTGAAATTCTTTATCTTAAACGAGTTTAACTTAAAGTTCTTTAACTTAAGGTAGTGCGAACGGGGTAATACTATTAGCATTACTTGCTAATTAGTATCATTTTATATTTGTATAATATAAACATTATCTTAACTAGCAGATATCATATTTCTTAGTAAGGTGATATATAATTAAAATGTAATACAAGTATTAGTACTAGTGTATAGTGCTTGTCGATAGTAATTGAAATGTAATGCAATACTAGTATTTAGTGCTTGTCGATAGCAATTACAGTTGAAATGTAATACAACACTAATATATAGTGCTTGGCGATAGCAGTTGCTGTTGAAATGTAATACTAGTGCTTGGCAATATTAGTTACAGTTGAAATATAATACAATACTTTTATATAGTGTTTGTCGATAGTAGTTACAGTTGAAATGTAATACAACACTAATATATAGTGCTTGGCGATAGCAGTTGCTGTTGAAATGTAATACTAGTGCTTGGCAATATTAGTTACAGTTGAAATGTAATACAATACTTTTATAGAGTGTTTGTCAATAGTAGTTACAGCTGAAATGTAATACAACACTAGTAGATTGTGCTTGTCGATAGCAGTTGCAGTTGAAATGTAATACAATACTAGTGCTATTATATAGTGCTTGTCGGTAATAGTTACAGTTGAAAAGTAATACAATACTAGTATCTTATTATAAATATAAGACGAAAGCACTATATTTCGTTTGAACAATCGTTATGTTCAGTATAAGAATTTGATGCTAAACATATCAATACTCAGCATCAAAATGATTGATGATTTACATAAAGAATAGTGATGAACAGTAGCTATCAGAGTGAGGGCAAGAGGTGCGGTTGCCCCAGGCCTCATGATTTTAGGGGTCTCAATTTATAACTCAATATGTTAGAAAAAATATATTTGTATATTTTTATATTGTTCTAGCTACAGTGTTTGTCAAAATTTGAAGTTCCCGGGCTTCGCATTTTCTCTGAAAGCCCCTGGTGATAAATATATTAATGTTACGAATCTCATTGTTCTGACGATAAGTTTACTATTCACAGATTGTTGTCGAATATGAATTTCATTCTTATATTAAATAATTCGTAGATAATTTCAAAATATTGTTAATGGTTTTATGAGAAATCTTACGATTGATCTTAGTGTAACTTTTACGGATTAACACGATTTAGACCAATTGAATAAAGGATATTTTATAATGAACTATAAGCTGCAGCTAATTAAACAATATTTCATAATTTTTTATTGCTAACCGTGCAATTAAAAATCTAGTCAGATGTATCGAGGTTAAATGCTATTAAAATTATGATAAATAATAATTGCGTTTCAACAGCTATTCTCGTGTTCAAATCGGAATTGTTAATTACTTGCACATTATATTTTTTCGTTACAATAATTTTTCGGTCATTAATATATTTAATATCATTTCTAATTTTCTTTTTTTATTGTAATCATAATACATTAATGAGGGTAGTAACTTGTACAGTAGTTTCGTCACCTTTCTTTAATTATGAGAAAATAATTACTTTTAAGAAATTCGTCCTGCTTTTGCTGTGAGACAGACATGTAAGTAACAAATGATTACGTACTGTATATTCAGTCCGTTATATCCTGCAAAAACTTATTTTTTAAATAGTTATTTATTTCTATATTCGTGTCATTCTCTAATACCTGCTACAGACACAAAAACATAAAGTACTTTACGTTAAGAATTAAAGGACTTTAACATAAAAGTACTTTAAGGTTGATTTCAGAAACGTTTTTGGAATTTTCGTTAGTATTCGCCATCTAGTGGGAAATTTTATATCGTCGTAGGGGGGAAAATCACGTAACTTCGTAAAAATAAGTCGTAGCTTATTTAAGTTGATTGCATTCGATTCGGAATGATAAGATACATCTAAAATCGTTTAAAATATCCTATTATCTATAAAAGTTTTGCAGAAAATCATAAAAAAACGTGATTCTGAGTCCCAAATTTGGAGCCCTATAACTTGAGAATGGAACTTCTGCCCCACATGGAATCTTCATCAATAAACTCAGGAGTGTTTAATTAGGGGATAAGGTAAAGGGGAGGTCGAAATTCCGCTGGGATTTTTTCTCCTGTCGTACCAAAAACTTTGATTACATTAAACTATAAGATAACCGATCTACAATATCGTTGTATATTAATCTAGGGAAACTTACCATCAAGTTCAAATTTTGTGCCTATTGCAGCCTAATGACACTTTATTCTTGTTTATTTTAAAGAAAGTTGTATTTTCGGAATTCTAAATAGTATTTCTAAGTTTCTCCTACGTTTACAACATGCTTCTACTATTTTGTCTAAACTACGACAGAAAAAAAGAGTTAATTAAGAAGAAAAACATTAAAATTATAAATCATTACTTTTCTTAAGATTCGTATAATCTATCTGACTTAAAACACGAAAGAAATTAATAAAATAAGAGCTTTTTATTATTCATAGCATTAAATGCGCAGAACCTAAAAGTCTTGAACCGAAAAATTTTCTTGGTCTGCGCACCGCCATCTTAGCTATTGAATACTAAAGGTACTTTATGCCTCTAGAGTACGTTAAGGGACATTCGTTAACTTAAAGTACTTTAACTCTTAACGTAATTTAATATTTCGTGTCTGGAAAACATTATTCCGTTAAATTCGATCTTAAAGTACTTTAAGCGGTCTAGTCTGTAACAGGTATAAGTTTACTAATACACTATGTAATCTGTTATGGAATATCAGTAATGGATAACCTCAAATTTTGAAGAAATCGAGGAATGATTTATTTTATTTTTGATTTTATTGTTATTATTAACTGAATGACTATAATTTAATCTTCGTTGATAGATTAATTGCCATTGCATTAAATAAGTTTTAAATTTGAGCTTTTTTCGGTTGAAAATGCTTTTTGCAATCATGGTGAGTTCTACTTTCCTAACTTTATTTTGCTGAATAAATCAATAATGAATGAATCCTATTCATGGTTTAAATGCAGCATTCATTGTTGAACATTATACACATCATCATAAAATATCAGTATGGCTAATCATGATAAGTTTCAATCTGAGGTTCTGATACTAAATGATTCTGAACATATTGGTATTCTGAATATGGATGATTCCGAACATATTGATATTGAGTATGATTGATGTCTTGAATCATTCCTCATCATTAGAATCAGATCAACAATACAATTATCATCATATAATTCGAATATAATTAATGAATTGTATTGAGTTTAGCATTGCGAATTTTTCTGTGTAGTATAATATTTGGCATTCTTTTACTATACTTGATAACTGTTATCGTCCCACTACATCAACAATATATCTGTGAGAATTTAGAACACGATATCTTAAGAATGGGAATTCCCGATTATTTTTTTTTGTAGGATAATTTCATAATACCATTATTTCAAATATTCAAAATGGCATTATTACAACTGTAAAAAATTATATTAAAAATTAAAAATTTAATAAACAGTTACGACCAGTATAAAATATTGTATTAGTTGACACTAAAGACAAATATCAAAGTTTCATAATAATTATCTTTATCAAGAAGAGATTTTTTCAAAGCCTGATTTATACTAAAATTATATCTTAAGAAATTATAAATAATTATTGAACTGAACTTTATTTAGTAGCAATTAGTAATTTTTCCAAGTTATCGAAATTGCTGAATTTTTAATTACTACTTTCATCATCAACCGGATGACCTGTGATAAAGCTACAGCTTACCACTTTTTGTACCGGGTTTAAATCTGGATCCCACACTTCTGGTTTTTCAGGAGGTGTCCGGCTCGGCCCGTTGAACCCCATCCTTTAACCTTTCAATTGACATCTCATGGGTGTTGACTAATCTGTGATGAGCTCTACAAGTGGCCGCCGCCTGGCGGCCGAATGACAGACGCGTTGACGAGCCACGCAGGAGGTTCGAATCCCAGGTCTAGCAATCCCCGTCTTTCACTATCCGGTCCCTTCCACGGGTGTGAGTGCAGCCTGTAGTTGGAACTGGTCCTGCCACTTAGTAATTTCCCAGATTGGAGTCAGCCGGATGGCCGCGTGGTAAAGCTGTGGCTTACCACCCTGGAGGTCGGGTTCGATCCGGGTCCCACACCTCCAGTTTTTCAGGAGGGGTCCGGACCCGGCCCGTTGAACTCCATCCTTCAACCATCCAATTGATCCATCCATCTTGGGTGTTGGCCAGCCTGTAATGGGCTCTATAAGTGGCCGCCGCCAGACATAGTATATCTCTCCTGTGGCTTAACCTACCCAACCAATCAACCCTGATTGGAAAGGAGTGTACAAAAATACAAAACAAGTAGCCGCCGCTAAATAATGTTTATCTCTTATGTGGTATGGCGGATTAACTATACCAAACTAACTACCCTCCTCTCTTATAATATACTATTATTTTGTTATATTACACAAAATAATTTTTCCCTCCTTTTTTCTATTAAATTGCTATTATATATCGTGAATTGCATTAGCATAGAAAATGCAACGCAGTATACAATATTATTACCTTCTAATTTTGATGGAAAGAACTAAAATATTTTGGATTTAATTCTCCAACTTGATTTTATTGGTTAAAAGTATAATGAATATTCTTAATGCATTAATTCGAATGTTATTTTTTCAATCTAGCAGAAATATCTGATGTTAATAGTAGAATGATGATATTCGTAGATAGATGTTTATGAGAATCCTAATAGATATATCCAATGGACTTGTAGATTGTAGGAAAAGGGGGCTTTAAGCAGCCCTAGCATTGCGACCACCAATCCCTTAACAGGATTATTTTCTAAGAAGTATCGTATTAATCACAATAGACAGTATCTTCTTCAATGGGACTGTGAAAAGATTTTCCGCTGCAGGAAAATGCAATCCTAGAAGATCATACTTTAGTCTGAAAAGGCCACACATTCACAGGAGTTTCATCTTTTCTCTGACATCTACAATTGGGACAACAATCCCAATCTTCTACAACAATCCCAATTAAGTGAAGATGCCTTCTAAGATAATCCCATTAACTAAATTAATTTAAGAAAATCATTTATATACAGTATTAGCATTATTTAACACATTTGTTATGCTATATAAATTATATAAAA
>AYEL01092171.1:0-49118 GCA_000484575.1 Olivierus martensii | reverse complement strand
AAAGCATATATTTTTCCTAAATGATATATTTTTTCAATGATATAATGTATTTTAATATTATATAACTAGCAACTATAGTTAAATTAAATTACTAAAAGTCATCAGGAAATAATATCTACAAAATCTTCAGTCATGTTGCTAGATAAAAATACAAATTTAATTCCGTATTTTGTGATAAAACGCGAGTTAATCACGCAGGTTCTTCATAAGCAAGTTCCTTTTGCAACTCAGTTGACGTCAGATGACGACACATTACGTAGGAGGTATGCGCATAGTCATACCGTGTCTAAGTGTATCGTGACAGAGATGAAATCGTCTCTGGTTTCGTCAACATAGCGTAAGCCAATCAGAGTATAGCTCGTGACGTAGGATGTTTCTCTCGTCTCTGACCAGAATACAGCCCCTGGGTCCTCCAGCGTGGCACGCCAACGCGTTACCACTCGGCCATCCGGCCGCACATCTTCAAGTTAATAAAGTAATCGGATATGTCAGCTGCAAGGATGTTTTATAATAGGTTAGGTTAGTTGGGTTAAGCCGCCATATCCTTATGGGATATTCATTATCTGGCTGCTATTTATAGAGCCCATCAGAGGCTGGCCAACACCCATGATGGGACAGCCGGATAGTGTTCGACGAGCCGGGCCCGGATCCCTCCTGAAAAACTGGGTGTGTGGGACCTGGATTCTCCAGGGTGGTAAGGCATAGCTTTACCACGCGGCCATCCGGCCGAAATGTTTTATAATAGACTTGGTCAGAATACTAAATGGGATGAAACAAACCCTTCACATTGCGGATTGCACTATTGAGTTAAGCCTACTATCTCCCAACCAACCTTCCACATTGTTAATGATTTGAAACCCCGAATCTATTCTAGATATATATAGCGACAGCTCGAAAACTGAAGGTAACAACAAATGTATTACAACTGGTACAAATGTATTTGAAAACTAAGAAGTAACTCGGTTTTTTGTCAACAGATGACGCCAGTTTCCCTTCCACCGGCTGCCCACCCGTGGAGGGGGTCAGCCGGATTGTGGAGGACGGGGATCGACGGGCAAGGGCCCACTAAAACACGTGAGAAAAGTGATTCTACTATATTCTGCGAATTCTATATTTATTTAAAGAACATTTGAGTCAAATATTAACTCACAATTAATTAACTTATTTATTCAGAAATAGCGATTATGTTCTAAATTCCTGTCCCGACAAATCTCGAAATTTACAAGAAAATCTCGATTCCCAATTCTTGAGTATTTTTTATTATTATTATTATTTCGGGATTCCGATTCTCAGTAAAAATTCTTATAAAACTCGGGAATTAAAAATCTTGCGGATTCCTAAATATTTCATAACGATACATTAATTATTTTGGCCTTTTTTTGGCGCTGCGAAGTCTTCGAGTCAATAAATTAAGCGGATAAGTCACGTGACTTATCCGTGTCACTTTTTAACTTTATATTTCAAAAAAGAAAATTAACTGAAACTAATCACAAAATAATACTTAAAACAGGCATATAAAACCTAAACCAATATACACATCAATAAATTGTACAAAAATCAATCATTTTATTTCAATTTTAAATATATCTATTGCTGTAGACGCCTCCATTTTTTTGTCAACAGATGACTCCACTTTCCATTCAGGAAGAATACTAAGTGGCGGAGCGAAACAAGTTCTTCCATAGGCTACCCACCTCTGCGGAGGGGTCAGCCGGATTGTGAAGGACGGGGATCGATGGGCCGGGCCCGGACCCCATGATAAATAATTTCAAGGGGTGGGACCCGAGACTCGAACCCGGGTCCTCCAGAGTGATTTCGGCAGATTTATGTAAGCAAAGCCAAATATCTGGTTTTTAACCTATTCAGAGTAACAATGATGTCTATGGTATATAGGAGAATATATCGGGATATGAATGGATAGTTAACCTTCAATCATTCCCCAAAATCCCATCACCCAATGGCCAGAAACGGAGCTCAGAAAACTACGTAATTAAAATACGAGGGTCCTAAATTTTTTCTAAGTTATGTATCTATTGATCTGGATCAGCGTTTCCCAAACTATGTATCGCGGAAGATCAATAAGTGTTCCGTGAAAAATTATGGAAATATAAACCTCATATGATTTTAAAAACTGTGCCAAGCATTTAAAATCATATGAAGCTGTAACTTTTTGTTGTAGAGCGCTGATCTCTTTTGTACTTCATTTATGAAAGACTCGACGTCAAATGACATTTTTATTATAAAACAAAACAATTTTAAGTATGCAAATAACAAAATCAAATATTAAGTAATTTTTTACGATTCAGCATAATGCAGTAACGAAAGACAGCAAGTCAGCAACTAAATTGTAGCCAGTGCGCTATGGCAGGTTTTTTTTATTTTTGCATATTTTAGCCCCCTTTCCAATCAGGGAGATTACTAAGGGGGCGGGGCCAGTTCCAACCACTGCACCCACACCCGTGGAGGGGGGCCGGATGGTGAAGGACGGGGATCACCGGGCCGGGCCCAGCACCCCGAAAAAAATCCGGGACCAGACCCAGGTCCTCCAGCGTGGCACGCCAACGCGTTACCACTCGGCCATCCGGCCGCCTCTATGGAGGTTTCATTCAAGCGAGAACAGTTCCGTTGCCTTGAAAATAGAACATGTAACTTTTTATTGTCCGTCCATGAAAGCCGCGCCTAGCTAAGGTGGATGAGTCCAAACGTGAGAGAGAGAGAGAGAGAGAGAGTCGCAGTCGGTATAATGACGGGTGGGAATATTGAATTAATATTATATTAAGTTCTGTTAAATATACTATTTCCAACGTCGAAAGTAATCATTTAGCATTTGACATTACATTAAACTTCCATTCAACTTCAGTTATCTTGCGTTTGAAAACATCCATGTGCGAAGCTGTCATCCCTATTTTGTTACTGGACTTGTTCAGTTAGTGCATGCGTATTTGCGTCGATGGTCGCTGCTAAGCTGGACGGACAATAGTTGCCGAGATTTTAAAGTTGCCAGTGCATGCTCTATCATCAGGACCAATGTGTTCTATTTTGTCAACTATTTAGTTGCTCAGAGAAAGTTTCGAGTCCGTCCTTAGCCTTATACTTACTTGCCTAATTTATTATTAATATCTACCCATTATACTATAAAATAACAAAGGTTTTCCGAAAAATTTCAGGATTTGTGAAATGTTCCGTTATAGAAAAAGTTTTGGAAATGCTGATCTAGATATTTAAATGTAGTGACGTATGAAAAATAGTCGTATAAGCTAAAATACTCATATACTTCTACATAATATTGGGCACAAAAATTCCATTTCTGAAATTTTTATATCCAATTACAGAATCCATTTAGCAAATAAACGAATAGACTATTTGTGTGTATTGAGATGCTATTTTAATAAAAATTTTTTCAATATTGAAATGTGATCTATTTTCTTCAATATAATTAAAAGATTAAATATAAAACAACCCAATACTTTTTATTTTCATTTTGCCTGATATTTCTGCCTCATTTTGTTATTATTCTTATTTTTAAGATATTTTTTAATTAATGTCTTTTTAGAATCTCGAGAATTTCCGAAAGGGAATCTCTTAATTAAAAATATAACCCAAAGTACTTAAAAAATTAAAAACTGCTGTCTTACATTTTCCCTAATAATTTCTGAATTTCATAAAAAGCTAAACAATTAAAAATTATATTTTCCTGATATTTAATAGAAAAAATTTGTTATCCAAGATGATCTAGTCATCACAAATTTTAAACAGAATTTAATGGTTTCAGCAATTTAATAGACATTTAGGCTTTCTAGCTTCTGCCTATTTTTGAATCAATTAACAAAAATTATTAGGTATATTTTAGAATATTTGAATAATTACTGTGTTTGAAAATAAGGACTTAGAGCAGTGTTCTCAACTTTTTTCCCCTTGCGCCACATGCATTTGTTTGATACATTAAGCAGGCCACATGCTATATCAGCACTCACAACCAGTTGCTATGTGAAAAAAATTTTTATGAGTACATTAGAAAGGACTTAGCAAATTAGGAAAATTCTAATTTTTCAAGATATTTTTAATATCAGAATTTTTGTTTTGCATGTGGGAAAAGAATTTCATGCTTTCATTAAATTCATGACTGTGCCTTCCGGGCCACACATAAAAGCTGGCATTCCGGGACTACATGCTGCCGTGGGTGAGAATGGCTGACTTAGAGTGTCAAATGTTCTGTAGCACAACTCCCTACTAGATTTTATATCAATAAAATCAATGAAATCCAATTTTGTTATGAAATTATGCTTATGCAAAAATTCCATTATGATATATAAATTTAATTTTTTTTCTTTAAAAAATATTTTCCTTTATAATTATTATTTTCAAATGATTTCATATGGAAGGATATCTTGCATCCTATATTTTCTACTAGAACTATCATTTAGCTATTTTTAATTAAAATTTATTAATTTTAATTCAAAATTCGATTAATATAAATTCATCAGTTCTGATCTTAAGACAAGTTAGTATATAATTGATTAAAGATTGATGAATTCTAAATTTTAATTAAAAAAATTTAATTGATTTTGCTGTACATAAACAGATCTGTCATTCACTTTGAAATATATATAGTTAATTGTTTCCATGAAATGTTAACCTTCAATTTTATTAACTATATATTTACCTTAAAATAAATTTATTAGAATATTTAAATCATTAAATGATATTTAATATAAAAACTTTTTATTTTTAAAATGTATTATAATGCTTGTTTTATAGTTTATTTATTTTCAATTGAGTTAATTAAAATAAGGTGTAACTAATATTTTATTTCTTGCAATAAATTTCTTAACATCAGAAAAACGGGATGTTTGAAAGTGACTAGACAACATTTTACAAAATGATGTTAATTTAATAATACATCAATTCATTTTTAAATTGAAAAAACAATGATAGGATATCAGAAAAACTTTGTTATTTCTTATACATAAATCTGCAAAAAGTATATTTTGCCAATTAAAATTACAGTTTTCAAAATGTAAAAAGTTAGCAAGAATAAAGAAAGATATAGTCTAATATAAAGAATCTTTTCTTCCATTGGCCCCGATCCTCCATAAACTATGTCTTTCTTTATAATTAATGATTATATTGATGAAAAAAGTCTTATTGCTACCAAATTAAACAACTTGTATGATTACATTTACCAAATGCACCCAAATATGATGACAAGTTTCAAATCTGATTTATCCCTAACATTAACTATTTGCATAAAGACACACAAAAATTTATTTAAAAGAGGAACAGTAGTGGAAATTTTTTTCACTGTGACAATGAAAGAAAGTCCCACACATTAATTACATAAAATACTGTTCCATTACACATATTATATACAACACAGAACAGTATGCATATGGAATACACTGCACATATATTGGCAGAATGATGATTTTATCTACAACATCAAATCACTTAAGACATTTATTACAGATTATGAAAAAATTACCATGTACACCATATATAACTGTGTGGCTTTGATGGAATTTTTATTAACAACATTGTTCACAAAAATAATAAATAAATAACTGAAATATTTCTCAACTAAATTTATTTTTGAACAACGTATCACAAAAACTATCAAACACACACAAGCATATTTGAGAAATATTTTAAGTAATGGCATCTGTATACAGGTATACTATGTACATTTTTATTATAAGTAAACGATGTCATAATAAATGTTGGCAAACTGCAAAATATTAACACATTACTCATTAGGATGGATTGATTGTATTAAGGTGATACTTTGAGAATGTCAATGCTTCTATACAGGTACATCATTTGAAGTGGGAAAATATATGATGTGTAGATGATTGAAAAGTTACCCCCAGATAAATACTAATTTCAGATAAATTCAGAACTACAATGATTTTTCATATAAATGCCACTCGATTTATGGAATCATAATATCAGTATTTTCAGTTTTATAAAACTGATAAATTTTGTAAACAAGATAACATTGGTAAATGAACTGACTGAAAATACTGGAGATGATTCCATAATAATAGGAATGTTCTAAAATACCTTCATTCTGCATTGAGATGGAGAATATGTATGATGTACAGAAATGTTCATGTTTGTGTTTTGAGAAAACAAATTATGATTAACTAATCTAAACATCACATTTATGCTACTTTAAAACCAAACTAAAATAATTAACTGCAAAAGATAAAAGATGTAAGTTTACACTTATGGGTGCTGGACTAGTACTGATGGGTTGCAGTAACTGATGACTAATTTTTTTTGGAATTACCCATCAATATCACAGATGCCTGCACAAATTGTAGCAACCTTTATATTTCTATTTTACATACGAACATTCTTTTGCTGTAAAACCTAAAAAAAGAAATTAAATATAAAATTAATGATTTTCTTTATTTAAAATAATAATCTATTATTTTACTGAATAGAAATGCTAAAGAATAAACACTAATCTTATATAAAAATACTATACTTGAAAAATTTTAACATAAAAATATAAAACTTTTAAAGAACACAGTTGAATTAGATGATTCAAGTGTAAATTTGCCAACTACATACTTTTATATATTCAAGCTCTTATTATCATAAATATACTCTATCATAATATTGATACATCATGATCTCACAAATTTTAATATGAATAGTTAATATTTAAAGTTAAATAAAATTATTATTATATGTTGTGTGTATGAATATTTAGCAAACTGCTTTGGTTATAACTTTCGTATTAGAACATCTTCCAAAAATTACATATATCAAAGTAAAATGACCACAGATGATGTTTCCAAAAGAATTATCTATGAAGTTTTTCTGAAATATGTTTTATAGAATCTTCAATTTCTCCCACCAAAAAGTGATTAAAAGTGCAAATCAATTATTATTATGAACATTGTTCTAGAAATTTATAAAATTTTTTAACAGTTACTATATTTATTCAATTATAAGCCAACTTTTTTCTAATTTTTTCATTGACAAAAATTCCCATCAGCTTAAAACCAATACCAATCTTAAGGGATAAATGCATTAAATTATGTTGATTATACTATTTTCTATAATGTATGGAAAATAGATTGGTTTACATTTCAATAAAAGACAGTATGCAAAAATATAAAATATATATAGTAGTTCTTCAGTTTATGCAGTTAATCTGTCTAAAAAGTTTCCATGTAAATAGAAACATTTCCACATAAATCCAACAATGCTAAAATTTAATATACAGGTACTCCTCACCTAACAACTACCTGTTTAACGACTGCTCAAATTTACATCTGAGCAGTCGTTAACTATAGGTAGCACTGGTCACCATCTTGCCCTTATCCATGTAATGTTCCACTATGGGACTATTATTTTTCTTTTTTTGAGCTATAGAGCAAAAGTTTATTGCATTTGTGAGATCCAAGACCAAACATATCAGTTTACAATATTTAAAAATATTATATTATTTTATTTATTTATTTTTTGTATATTGTTTGTTGATCTTAAATATTATATTATAGATACAATATCATACTATATGGCATTACCTCTCTTTCAGTAAGAGAATAATATGGTATAGATGCAATCACAGTAGTCCAATAACTCCAATACGTTTTGTTTCAGAATTTTTGTTAAAAAATCTTTTCTGACTTTTGCAAACTGAGGCTATGGTTCAATATTCCACAAACTACACTAACTAAACCTTCACAGTTTTCTTGGTTGACATCATAGTTTCATTTGAATAAAGAATCAGTTCGGTGAGCTAGGTCACATGAGATCAGAGTTCAGATAGCACTATGAGCAAATACAAAATCGTTTTATTACAAAAAAACGTTTTCGGACCCTTTACCGGTCCCTCGTCAGTACATGTTTCTTAGAGATAACCTTCAAACATAACAATAAGATAAAACATATTTAAAAAGTTCCAACTTTTTAAATATGAACTTTTTACTGTAATAAAACGATTTTGTACTTGCTCATAGTGCTGTCTGAACCTCTGATCTCATATACTTAAGCAAGTGGTTTTTTCAATTTAAGTATAGGTCACATGATTTAGGATGAAGGCATTCATAAATGTTTTTAGTAAAATTATCTACAATTTTAATTGTTAGTGACATAAATGATACAAGAAATGATGATTATATTGATGTATTGAAGCATGCTGCATATTTGTATAAATTGGGTGCCATTGAAGAAGATTGAACTTTGCCTCACTGTGCATGCAGTTAGAAGTCAACCCTACTTGTGAGATAGTTTGGATTGAGCAAACTCAGTTTGACCCAATCTCATATCAGTTGGAATAAAGAACCACTAAAGTGAGAAAACCGAGTAATATCGAACCGACATAGTGTAAACTGTGACAGAACCGACTAATATCGAACCACAGCCTGAATTACATAAAGCCCTTCAGTCTCAATTATTGCATAAATCAGGAAATACTTGTATGAGAAAAAATTAACACTCAATTACCTTAGCCCTATCTGTAGGTTCAAATTCCCGTTCAGATGCAAGAGAACTGGAACCGGAATATTCCCGAGAAACAACACACAAAAATTCTGCATGATTTTCATTTCCATAGTTATATGATGATCCAATATTAATTACCTGAAACAAATAAAATAAATAAACCAATACCATTTATCAAAGTAAACATTTAATATTAGAATTAAAAAATTGAGTAGCATTAAGAATACAGTAGGTCTCTGTCTTACATGATTTTAGTGACATGCAAACAAATTTTTTTATTGAATTTCCATAAAATGTGAATAAAAAATTCATTAAATAATTTACTTTTCTGTAAAATATCACTTATGGTCTTAAATTTTCTTATCTATCTTACTATCACTTATGCTTATAAATTTAATTTGACTATTTTATTTGCTAATGCTGCATTCCTATATATAAAATTTAAGCATTGTTGAACTTATGTAGTTTTCGATTTACGCAGAAATTTTTTGGATGAATTAATTATGTAAGTTGGGAACCTACTGTATATACAGGGTATTCCTATAAGGTCTGGCCAAATTTAAATCATAGATGCTACTCATCAAAACAAAGCAAATATAAGTCCAAAAATGCTTCCCTTTTAAAACAACACAGGATGTAAAAGCATACAATTTAATAAGTCTTATTAGTCTTCTGAAGACTGTAGTAAATTGTAATTTGCAATCAACTGTAACAAAATTTAAACTGTACATTAATCATAACACGGTGCAAGCTATGGGAAAGATTGTGTATGGCTGGGAATGACCCATGATTTTCTCTCTTTTGCAGGATATGTATATGATCTAAGCTTTATATCCATGTTATCTTGAAAAGAAAACATTTTTGGTCCCATGTTTATATGAATATTTTGCTATTTTGCTTTGTTTGATGAGTAGCATCTGTGATTTAAATTTGGGAGGATCTTTTAGGAATATCCTATACATAAAAAAAGCAAATGAAAATTCTAACTTTGAACAAAATTTACATAGCTATGTAACATTGATTTAATTAAAATAACGATATTAAATATGATATACGATATTATTAAGATATTAAAGTTAATATACGATATTAAAGTTCATTCAATCCTTGCTAATAGTGCTGTAAGAACTTTTGTATTAAGTTAAAGCAAGTGGTTTCTATAAGTAGCATTTAATTAAAAGAATACAGAAAGAATAAAAGTTTCTTAACTAATGTATGCAGATTTTACAATGAAAAGTAATTATTTTTTTGAAAATTTAGATTGGAAGAGTAATTAAAATTTCATTTTTAATATTTGTATACATTTTCTATATTAGGAAAGTATTTACTATCCACTATCTTGAATTATAGGTGATCAAAGATGTTTTGATTTCAGTTGTAACATTAAAAAATTTGAAGAAACGAGAATCATTTATAGAGAAAATATGTATAAACAAGAAAATAATTTAGAAATATCATGCTATGTTAAATTAATTAAATTTATTTATGATCAATATAAGTAACTTACTTGTTCAAATTTCCAACCATCAGACATGGTTGAAACCATTTGAGTTAGTTCATTTTCACGGCATTGTAAAACTCTGTATACATGTTTTTTAGAATCCTTAAATAAAATATAAAAATATAATATATACATTTTTGAATTTGTTAATAATTTATATCTGATAGTTAATAATGTTAAAATATGTTAATTAAAATTCATTAAAATAAGAATCATAATTATTAAATATTTTAAAATATTAACAGTTCTGTTATTGGCAGTGCATGAACCAATAATTTTTATTGAATAAACAATATATTCTGTCAAATTTTAGTTATATATAGTAGCACCTGAACCAAATTTTATATACAGTAGTATCTTCAGAACCAAATTTCAAAATTTTTTTTATAAAGTAACATTTTTAAAAATGTAGTATTTTGTTAAATAATATGATTCTTATTACAATAATATATGCAACATATTCATTTATGATCAAAAATTATTAACAATTTAAATTTAAAACAAATGACAAAAAATTGTATATCTATCAATTGCAACATGCAAAACAAATGTCAAAGTCATAGTCTTAAATGTAAAAAAATTCTCTAGGAAGAAAACAGATTTGACAAAAAAGGCAATTTGCATCAATGTTAAAATATAAGCTTTCTAAAACACATCATTTTTTAAAAATTTAGTTCAGTATTTTAGTAAATCATAAGAATAAATTAACTTTTAAACTTAGGAAATATTTATATTTAAAACTGAAAAAATAAATTTTATACATATTCTTAATGAAATTTGAAATTTCTGATTATTTTAAAAATTAAAATAAAGAAATAATATATCAATATATTTATACCTACTCCTCTACTCCTCTACTTATGATAGGTTATGCTTTGATAACTACATCAGAAATTGAAAAAATTATAAGTCAAAAACTACCAATGAAGATAATATTTTAATAGTAATAGCTAAACAATGAACAACTGGATTTGCTAATGTGATAAAATTGTCCAAATTTGATTCTGGATCCTCCAAGATGGTAAAATCATTTGTAATTGAACCTGGTCCTCCACAGTAGTAAGCACAGCTTTACTACACAGCAGATGGCTGCATAAATAAATTTTATTGATTGCAAATTTTAATAAAACAGAAAAAGTATTTCTAGTCAAAATGCTATGAAAATAGCCAAGTTTGAAATAGCATATATACAATCATAAGATTGGATTATCATCAGTTGAATGATTGTAAAAAGAGGAGCACTTGTATATTTATTAGAGCATATCAACATTTTTACTCCAACATAAAATTATCATCAGCTATAAATATTTATTCTAAAATTTTTACTATATTTTTTAATAAATTTTTTTATTATGCAGTAATGCTTTTTTATTTTAACTGAATCACAAAAATAGAAAATATATAAAATTGAAAATTTTCTAAATTATTGAAATATTTAATTGGATTTTATTACTTATGTTTAATTAGTCCATTATATTCACTATAAAATTATCATTTGTAATAAATTAATTTCGATATCACCAATATATAATTCAATCATCTGTTTGATATACAAGTATACCTTGTTTTATGGTGCTTCTCAATTATATCCTACATTTTTATTTTATATTTCAAAATGAAAATTATCTGAAAATTACTACTTATTTTATATACCTGTTCTAACATATAAATGAGATGGTATATAGTTTTTCAGAATGCAGAGCCATCCTGAAAAACTGAAGGTATAAGACCTAGAATTGAAGTTGGATTTTTCAAGCTGATATTTGAATTTCCTGAAATATGGCCATCTGGCTGAGTTTTTCAGGGCTAGTACATATTCAGCACATTAATGAATAATAGTGTAAATATGTTTTTAGATATTTATATGCATTAACAAATTAAAAAAAAAGCTGTGATTCACTTTAGAATGAAATTCACTTCACAGTAATGGTCTGGAATATAAACAGCTGCAATACAAGGTATGTCTGAATATATTTTAACATGCATGTTCATACTATCATAAAGTTATAATAAGATCAATAATTATATGTTATTCTACATCTTCTATTTAATTATTAATCAATTGAAAAAATTATGTTGGAATGCAAAATTTATTTAGATTACTCAGAGTAAAGAACTACAGAAAATATTAAAATTGAATCATGATAAATCTCAACTATATGAATAATAAAAGCCCTAATGTCTTTTACATAAAATGATACTAAAATTTTCATAAAAATAATTTTTTTTTGTGAAATTTGAAAAATAAAAAAATATTATTAAGCATTGATCTCTACTAAAACAGGACATAAATAAAAAAATACATTTATAAAAACCAATTAGTTGGATTATTATTTGCAATAATTATGGAATAGTAAACCTATAATTAGAAATAGTGTGTATTATCTCTCTCTCTTTCTATACATATATATTTTAAATCAAACAGGTGTTTTTAATAATTCAATTTAAAAGCAGAAATTTATAAAATTTCAAATCAACATTAATTTACTTTTGTCATTTTGGCATTTCTTTCTAGGATTCTTTCTTTAACTAATTTGATCAGATCTGTTATATTATAAAACTCAGCTTCTTCTAATACTCCTATACAAAAATAAATAGAATTTAGTTATTAAATAAGAATATCTTATATTTGTTAATTTTATAGCTCACCTTCTTCTGCAAGATCTTTATTGATTATTAATTTTCCATGGCGAAGATAATTTAATATAGGGCCAAAATATGTTGGATCTCGATCTATTAGATAAGCACCAGTATCATCCTAAATTAAAAAAAATAATAAATATATATGACTACAAGTATTTTTTTAAATGTAAAAAATATATATTGGGTATTTAGAATTTTGCATTCAGAACAATAATTTTTTTTTATTAACTTTAATATGTACAAAATCTTACTGGAACAACTGTTGATGCCAATAAGAAAGTTAATATTCCGAGGAATATAATATTAAAAAATCCAAAATTCCCTTTTCTTTGAAGAATGCTTATAAAAATAACAAGAATATTTTTAGCAATGAATAATATCATTGATTTTTTAAAATGCCGTTTATGTTCCTGTAGCAATCATTCTAAATTAAAATTAAACTTAAAATAATAATAATAATAATAATAATAATAATAATAATAATAATAATCTGAATGGAAAAAACACAGTGAAAGCCATCAACACATTCGCCATACCAGTTCTGACTTATTCCTTTGGAGTGATACAGTGGACACAAACAGAACTAGAATCACTCCAAAGAAAAACACGAACAGCACTTACAAAACACCAGTACCATCACCCGAAATCTGCCATAGAAAGAACTACTCTCCCACGCAAGGAAGGAGGACGTGGGCTTATTGACATTCCACATTTACACGACAGACAGATTTATAGTTTGAGAGAGTTCTTTCATAAAAAGCAACATACATCACAACTACATAAAGCTATAGTCTTGGCAGATAGAAACATCACACCATTAAATCTACAGAACAACACTTCAAACCCAATAGACAATATTGCACACATACAAGAAAAGAAAACGTCCTGGAGTAGAAAGGAACTCCATGGCAGACACCCACACGACCTTCAGAAACACTTCATAGACACCAAAGCGTCAAACAGCTGGTTAGTCAGGGGGGATCTATTTACAGAAACAGAAGGATTTGTAATAGCAATACAAGACCAAGTAATAAACACAAAAAATTACAGAAAATATATACTGAAGGACAGCACATTGACAAACGACACTTGTAGGAAATGCCACATAGCACCCGAAACGATTCAACACATTACGTCGGGTTGCAAGCTGCTTGCACAAACAGATTACCTACACAGACACAACCAAGTAGCAAACATAATACACCAAAAGCTTGCAACCAAATACAAATTAATAAACACGCTCACTCCTTATTACAAATACATACCAGACACAATCTTAGAAAACTCGACACACAAGATATATTATGACAGAACAATCATAACTGACAAAACCATACATCACAACAGACCAGACATCACTCTCATAGACAAACAAAACAAAGTTACCTACATTATAGACATCTCTATACCCAACACACACAACATCCAGGATGCATTCACCCAAAAAATTAGCAAATACACAGAACTCTCACAAGAAATTAAGCGTCTTTGGGGAATGCAAAAGGTTTTAACAGTACCCATCATTCTATCCTCAACAGGAGTAATTCCCCACACACTACACAAAAGCCTCGGAACATTAGATTTACACCCCAAGACATATATAACACTACAAAAGGCATCACTACTCAATACATGCAACATAGTAAGAAAGTTTCTCAGCAACACAGACAGTTAGTTAATATACAACTAAAACATCTCAAGTAACTATGTCTTGACTCTTGTCCGACATAGCACTTTTGCTCCGGAGTATTTCATGCTCACATTGACATACCCCAATAATAATAATAAATATACGAATATAGTAAAAGTATTTTCTTAATATTATTCATTTACAGTGGGTGATCGGTTAACGAACATAATCTGTTCCAAGACAATTTTCGTTATCCGAATTGTTTGTTAACTGATCATCGATTTACCATAGGTTTTTATGGGAATTTGATTAATTTGTTCTGGAGACTCAAAAAAACATAGATAAAAAATTATATAATTTTCTTACTACGTTTATTTATATATAATAACAATAATATATACATATATAGTCTTGCATTTTCATTATGTTTATTTTCCATTAAAGAATCTGTCCAATTTCGATTGCTTTTCTCTCTTCTTCAGGATTTTTCGGAAGTGATTAATAGCATTGTCGTGGTAGATATCTCCAAGCCTATTGATCTCAACTTGGTATGGGTGCCATTCTAACATCAAAATATTGTAAAATCTCTCTCTTACCTTCTTTAATAAATCTTTGAATTGTTTTAAGTTGTTTCAGAGTTCATTTTAATCGGGAAAAATTACTATTCTCCCATCCTTACCAATAAGTCCATAGACTGTCAATTCATAAACTAAATCATAGTAAAATGTTATTTAAGAATCTTACTATGATAGTTTCAACAATAATAAATAATCCAAAGAAATATAAAAATATAACTTATACCAGTGGTTCTCAACCTTTTCATAAATGTATACCATCAAATTGAAAATTTTGGTACTGCCCAAAAAATATGCATAGTATACAAATAGGAAATCAAGATTATACAAGTACCACTAGTCATTATCACATGTACCACTGGTGGTACACATACCACAGGTTGAGAACTGCTGACTTATACCAAGTTCCAATTATTTGTTATTGTATTTATATCATGTTTATTGATTATTATTTATAAATGCATTATTACATTATACAAGGATAATATTTCATGCAGCATTACTTCTAATTCTTCACTTTATTTATAAATATACACTTTTTCATATTGCTTAGTGTGATAATATAAAAAGTGTTAATGGCAAATACTCTTTAATATCTATTTATGTGAATTATGAAAGTAATTGTTGCTATTCTGCAACTAATATGATAGTCTGCTTGCTATGGTTCATCTTATGTTCCACATGAAAAAAAGTGGAAAAATAGCAGACAAATGGGTGGAAATCAGAAAATTGAAATAATAAGAATTGAATAGGATTAAAAAAAAGCCAATCTACAGTGATTGATTTTTTTATCCTATTGACTATAATTACAGTATTATAGTCAAACGTCGATTCACAAACTTAATTCATTCCTAAAGATCATTCATAAACCGAAACAATTTTCCCCATAGGAATTAATGTAAAGCAGATTAATCTTCTCCTAGATCCCAGATGACTGCTTATTTAAACTTTTACAATAATACTTTCTGCACAAGTTCTTAATACAAAATCAATGGAAACCATTAAAACTATCACAAAGAAGATAAACACAACACTAAGAAGATCAAATATAGATGAAAAATTAATTTAGTTTCAGCGTACCTGTATAGAGGAGATGGCATAAGTGGAAGATGGTGAGGAAGTGAAATGTTATTGTTTGGAAGGGGATTCTTTTCTTTTCTGTCTTTTGGCATCACTTATTTCTGCTTCAGACTCATGTGCCTCTGTCTCACTAAAACATTGCCCAGTGCAATTTGTTTTTTTTCTATATTTTAAAATGTTTGTAAAGTGGCACATGATATTATCATTGAAAATGTTTATATTGATGGCTTGTGTGTTTGTAACTCAAGTCACAGTACATTATCCAAGACGCTTTGTGTTCAGAAAATTTGTTCGTAAACCAAATTGTTCATGATCCAAGGTTTGACTGTAGTTAATAGTTATGCATTTATAACAATAATTAAAAATATCAAATAATTTTAAATAAGATATTTAAAAAAGTATAATCAATAATGTTTTATTATCTATAATGCAATGTATATTTAATTCATTTTAATTATATGCAATTTGTTTTAAAATTAAATCGCATTTATGTTGCAATGCCCTGTTATATTGCATATAATTTTAGAGAATATCGGACTTACGCCGACACCACTGCTCCCGGACGGGCTATCAGACAGACTCGAACCCGGGTCCTCCAGAGTGGAAAGCCGAAGCGTTTCCACGCAGCCAATCTGGCGACGATATATACCTTTTAAAAATATATAAGGCGAAATGGGGTAAGGACATAGTTGGGGGAAGTGCATTATCGGGCTTTTTTAAGCGAAATTTTTTTATTTGATATTGTAGTAATCTACTACAAGTTAATATCAACTTATCGACATAGATAACGCATGATGAATGATACGATTCCAGTATATACATCGACCTTTACCAAAACGTCGCGTCCAACAGCACACACAACTTTGATAGTATCTTAAAAGTGCAATAATTCTTAAGATAACTTCACATTAGGAGCTATTTTTTGGTGAATATGAAGAATATTGATTAAAGTTTATATTAAATAAACAATATTTTTGACATTTCAAAATTTTTTGAGAAAAATTATGGTAAGCTCTTGTCCCATAAATATTGTTACCTGGGGCAAGTGCAGATCAGCACCTTGGGATAATCGCTTATTAGACTGCTCTAGCCTCATAACACGTTCAATTTTATTTTTTCATGTTCTACAATTTAATTTGTTTATTAACTTCTTTTTGTAGCACAGCGCTTCTCAAACTTTTTTCATTCATGACCTCATTTTTCATTACGAGATTTTTCGCGACCCCAGATATTAAATATGAAATAAAACATGCAAGTACATAAATCATTTACACACTTATTAAGATGAACACAATCAACCAACTACACTGAAAATTCATGTGTTGTCATACGTTAAATATTGGGCGTTTGTGAAATTACATATAAACTGAAATTCAAGTGTTTGAATTTAATTTTTGCAACCCCAGCATTTCGCTTCGCGACCCATAGTTTGAGAAGCGCTGTTGTAGCATATCACATGGTTGGCAGCAACGTCAGAAAACCAACAGGAGCGATTATTCAAAAGAAATCAACGAAATGAGAATGTTGTCGAGATGATGATTGATAAATGCAAAGACATCAATTTATATTTTCATATAAACCATTTTTATTTGAATAAAACATTTTGTCATATTAAATAATAAAATGTGTGTTTGTTACTTTGAAAAAAAAAATAAAAAGTGACATAAAATAAATAATATGAGATGAGGTATAGTGAAATAAACAAAAAATATAAAGTGATATAACTACACAAGTTGTTATTAAACAATTTGCGTATTTACATCACTTTATATTTTTGATTTATTTCAGTATGCCGCCTTTCACATTTCAGAGTTCAATCCTTGTTTCTTTATCAAAGGATAACTGTAAAACGAAACAACCTATATTAATGCCGTAAAAAGCATTTTATAGTAGATTTGTTCATAATTCTTCTCTTTCAATTAGCGTGCGTAAATAAACTTTAAAGCTTTTTTAACTTGCACGTACACTCTTACCCCGTTTCGGTTTAAGTGCAGAGTAGCTGACATTTTTGTATGATCTTGTAGCAAATTTAAAATTTTCAAAGATGAATTAAACGGTAATAGCTGCGCAATGCGATTGTTAATGACCCTGTTAAATATTTATACGATAGGTTAAAATACTTGCAAAAAGATAAGGTGTAAGTTAAAGATAAGGCTTATTTAAAATAAAAGATAAGGCGGAATGGGGTTAGTGCAGAGCGGTTTTGCAAAGTTTGCAAAAACCGGTCTGCACTTAACCCACTCCGCTTTATCTTTTATTTCAAATAAAAACCAAATGGTTATCACCACCGAGGTATTAGCAAGAATAATGCAATTGTATAACGAAGTCGCCTTTTATAATTAGAGGTATTAAACAAGTCGATGCATGATATTCCTTCCCATTCCTGTTTCAAACAAGTTCACGCAGCGCCCTGCGTGCTGTTCTATGCGTTGCGCGACTTAGATATCTAGCCTTTTTTATTATTTAATTAAACATGCCGCTCTTTTATAGTCGTTTTCTTCAGATTAAGGATTGCAAATATTTTTTAGCTTTTAGGCAAAAACAGTAATTACAAAATGCAAATTGCATGGTAATTTTAGCCAAAGAAAAATCAACAAAAATATAAATTTCGATTAAATATTTAACTTATAAATATTTTGTCACCTTCACAACCAAAATGCCGCCCCGGATAAATGTCCGGATTGCCGGTCCCTAGAGTCCTGCCCGTTGAACCCATCCTTCAACCATCCGGTTGACCCCATCATGGGTATTGGCCAGCTTGTGATGGGCTCTACAAGTGGACGCCGCCAGATACAGTATATCCCTCTTGCGATATGGCGGCCTAACCTACACAACCGTTGACCGGATTGGCCGCGTAGAAACGCTTCGGCTTTCCACTCTGGAGGACCCAGGTTCGAGTCTCGGGTTCTATAGTATCTCAACGCTTCGGCTTTCCACTCTGGAAGACCCGGGTTCGAGTCTCGGGTCTCATCCACGCTTCGGCTTTCCACTCTGGAGGACCCGGGTTCGAGTCTCGGATCTTCACTCTGGAGGACCCGGGTTCGAGTCTCGGGTCCCACCCCTTGAAAAACCGCGTTAAACGGGTTTTTACTAACCCAAAAGAGGGATCGGCCGGATTGGCCGCATGGAAACTTCGGCTTTACACTCTGGAGGACCCAGTGGATTGGCTACGTGGAAACGCTTCGGCTTTCCACTCTGGAGGACCCGGGTTCGAATCTCGGGTCCCACTCCTTGAAAATATTTATCATGGGGTCCGGGCCCAGCCCGTCGATCCCCTGGCCGGATTGGCCGCGTAGAAACGCTTCAGCTTTCCACTCTGGAGGACCCGGGTCCCACCCCTTGAAAATATTTATCATGGGGTCCGGGCCCGGTCCAAGTGGAAACGCTTCGGCTTTCCACTCTGGAGGACCCGGGTTCGAGCCTCTGCCTATCTAGTTGATCCTATTCTCACGCGGATTCCGCGTGAGGACTCAAAACGTTTCGGCTTTCCACTCTGGAGGACCCGGGTTCGAGTCTCGGGTCTAATATTTATCATGGGGTCCGGGCCCGGCCCGTCGATCCCCGTCCTCCACATTTATCATGGGGTCCGGGCCCGGCCCTTCGATCCCCGTCCTCCACAATCTGGCTGACCCCTCCGCAGAATTGGGCAGCCTGTGGAAGATCTCGTTTCGCCCCTTCACTTAGTATTCTCTCTGAATGGAAAATGGCGTCATCTGTTAACAAAAAAAAACCTACACAACCAACCAACCTCCAAAATATCTAAAAAGAACATTTAATTTGGGTTGGGTATGGTCTCAAATTTGTGGCTGGCTCAACATTGATTTTATAATTTCATCATTTCTGTAGATTAGGATTTAGTTATGCCATCGAATCTCATAAGAGATATATGTTGCGATGGCCATTTCATAGCTCAGCATAAGTTGATCAAAATTTTTGATATGGGTTAGTCTGCTAAATTAATTGAAAGCTCTCCTAAAAGGAGCTTGCTTTGATGTGGCAGGAAGGCTTACCGATTGGCATTATGTCCACATCTCGTTTTACAGCCAGACTGATATTTTCATAATGTCAGGAATAAAGTAAGTGGCTTTTAAGTTGGGACGATATTCGGGCAATAATGATGGAACTTGGAATAACCTGCTGGAGGGGTATCGAAGCTAGATGGAATCCACTCGGGCCTTGGGTGGCTTTCATTAGAGTATTTCTACGGTCATCCAGGCATTGTTCCAAGTGAAAAAATCATACATTGGACATAGCGAGATAGATGCTGCATTCCAGTGCTCTACGAGGATGCTCTGCTCGACCGTCTAGTACCTTCAGGTTCAGAATTAAGAATCCGCCTCTTAAAAATTATTAAGATTTCTTATTAAAAATTAGTGTTTAATTAATAACGAACAATGACTGTGATGAAAAATATAATTAAAAGAAAAATATTTTCTTCGATTCCAATGATAAATTAAATTATTACATTCTATATGAATGTGCATATTATTTTAATTCAAAATTTAATTTTTCGGTTTGATATAATAATTATATTTGATGCCATCTTTCCACACAACAAAATCCGTTGAACTTTTTATTCAAAAACTGTCTAGCTTGCTGTCCATTCAACCGAATTTGTGTTTTTGCACTCACTTTCCGTTGATATTTTTTATCAAAGGTAAGAACTTGATTATAATTAAAATTATCTTCGTGCAGACATGCAGATAATTACTCTCAAGGAATCGCATTACAGTTTTAAGATTTGTATACAATCAGATTATTAAAAAAAATTATAAAGGAACATTGTGGAAAGAATTCTTCGTATTTTCCTCACATTTCCGCCATTTTGTAGTACAGTATTTAGGTAAGAAATAGAATTAAAATTTATATTTTTAAGGATTTTTCTACTGTTTTCATAAAAGAAATCAATTAAAAAAATTATTAATTTAAGAGGGACAAATGGTGATTTTCTTACAAGATATAACTCAGATCTTTGGATTTTTAATTATATAATTTTCTTTATTATGAACAAAATTAAATCGTAAATATAACTATACTGTTTTATTTTTCAATACAGAAAAAGTAAAGAAGAAATCGAAAAATTAAATTAAGGATTAGAAATTTAGAAATCAAGTTATAAAATTAACAAACTTTTCAATCATATTTTATTTAAAAATATATATTTTTCTTTTCCAACAGGACTGGTAATATTGACATCTTTAATAATTCGTTACCATGAAAGAAAACTGTTAATAATCCTAAGAAGCGAAAGAATATTTAATGAAAGAATTCTCTTAAGTTTGTCCTGTCTCCATTATAAAAAGACGCAAGAAAAAGAATTAAAGAATATAACCATAGTTTAAATTGATTTTTATTTTCAGGAAAATTTATATATTTTTTGAAATTTGAAATTGTCAGAAAAGGAATCGTTTTATTCTCTAAAATAAAATGGATTATTGTAACTACACGAACATCTCTTATGTAACTTCAGTTCAAAATTATAATGTTAATTGATTTGAAACATTATCTAATTTTTATGTTTTAAAAAATATATCATCTTATTGATCTAAAAAACAATCATAAACTTGAAAGAAATTAAAATTAGGGTAAATCGGGGGAATATGCCGACCTTAGTGAAAATTCTAATATTTTTTACCTATTATTTATTTACCTACAAATTACGTATTTTATTTTAGAATTTATTTTTACTTCGTTTAATTAGGACAGCTGCTTAATTGGGCCAAAATGGCTTAGTCCTGATGTGTCCCAATAAAGCAGAATCCACTGTATATATGATCTACAATAACAGTGATAATTAAATGTTATTATAATCAGTGTTAAAGTGAAAAAAACAAATTAAATTGGCATATAACCATCTAAATCTATTTGGCTGTATTCAATCTGTTATTATTTTCTCTCTAACAAATTAAAACAAATTATTAATTAAATTTTTTTAATTTATATTTAAAAGAAAAATTTTCTATATTAAAATATATATAATATTGGAAACAAATGATGATTAATGTTTTGTTATTACTTCAAAATTTATAATTTCAACAATTAGCTTTCATTTAATTTACCATTATTAAACAAAATTACCAAGTACAGGAAATCAGCATCAATTAAAGAGTTTTACATTTATATAAATCCTTAATTTGCTTTCTTGAATAATATGTCTGGAAAAGGCCCTACCTCACTGTTGTACATTCTCAGGATCTTGGCACCTGTGCAAACACAAATGCAATTTAGAAGTCTAAAACAGATTCCAGACCCTTTTTCTTAAACAGACAACAGATATTCCAGAATAATACAATAGTTTCAAATAAAAAATACAAAATAAGTAAGTATACAATATTTATATAAAATATACAATTTATTAAAATCTGTATTTTCCAAAAGTTAAAAATTAAATTACTAGTACTTTACATGCAAATATTGATTTTTCTTTTGGATTAACTAACCATATAAATTCTAAAAATAAAATCTAGCAAAGTACCATTAAATAAAGCAGTTGTAATGAATTATTTCTAACAAAAATGAAGATGCAGATTTAAATTTTAAAATAATTTTAAAACAAAAACCTAATTCAATTTTTATAAGAAAATCAATGCTTAATATATAGACCTATAGAAATGTACAAAACAAACAATACTGTAAATACTAAGAGAATTAAAAATATGAGTTTAATAAAAATAATTATCAAATTATTTTATTAAACAAATTTCTTCAAAGAATACATTATATAATTAATAATTTTTCTATTCTTCATTACAAAAGTTTAGCTTCATAAAATTTGAAAAATTAAATATAATTTCAACTGAAGATTAATGAATTGTACAATTTACAATTTTTTATTGTGATAAGAATAGCTATTTATAGCTTATCAATAGCAGATAAATGGAAAAATATATAATATAATTAAATAGAATTGGAAAGTTAAAAAAAATTTCACAAACTTTTAAAGCTGTTCCTTGTAAAATATAACAATATTTTTTAAATTTCAGTTCATATTTGTGAAAAGTAATTATTACAAGAAACATAAATTTAAATATAATGGTTTAAAATGAATAGATATTGTTCTATTAAAAATAAATAAATATAGATCATAAAATTACAAAAAAAATTTTATATATGTTTTATTTATACATAAATTAATTTCAAGAATTTCTTATATCAGGCAATGAAAATTTTAATGATATTTTTTACTATCAAAATTTTGCTTATATTCAGAAAGTTTTAAATGCGCAATCTTAGTAATGCAAAGACATATCAAACTAAATTCTGTTTGAGTCAGAAAAAAGTTATTTATCATATATTATTTATGTATGTATTAAGTTAAAATCTAAAATTTAATAAATAATGTATATAATGACTGTATATATAAACATGTATATATCTATCTATATATATGTTTATATATATACATATGGACATGTATGTAAACTGTATATGTCCACTTATATAATAATCGTATATGTACTTTTTATATATACAGTAAAATTTAATATTTCAATGTTGTAATAATAATAGCAAAATATTTATCGAGTACAGCAATACCTCGCATAGTCTGGGTTTCACTATAGTCCGGATTGTAATTGTTAATAAAAAATTTCCAATTTACTTTTTTTTTAGAATAAATATGAAATGTAAGTGTGCTTGCTATTTACTACCTGTATATGACTGGAATACCACTATGATGAACTGAGACAAGCAGGCTACTGCTCTAATGTTGTCAAATTTATCTGAACAACGTTTATTATAGTGCCTGCCTCTCAAGTGCAATGTCATCAGTTGTTTACTTCAAACGCTTAATTGAATCAGTGAATGAGAACAAATACTGGACATATCGGCGTTTGTGACTCATCAGCCTGCACGGCCCAGTTCAAGTGGGAATCCGCCTTTATACAGAGTGCTGCTCTGCGTTTGGCATGGCGCCGAGCAGCAACTTGGAGAAAGCGAATGCATTCACCTGCTGGACGAGCCCTCTTTATCTATTCTTCTTTATGGGCTCAGATCCACTTTCTGTCTGTTTCCTTTTGTATAAATCTTTATAAAAGATTTTAATGTTTAATGCATATGAAATAATTATTAATGTAAGAATTTACGATTTAAAAAAGACATATGAGCAAATCGAAAATTTCTTGGAACCAATTATAATTTTTCCCATAGGTCACATACCTGGAATAGTCCGGTAAGAAAGAGGAACCAATTAACCGGACTATGTGAGGTATTGCTGTACACTCAAACCTGTTTTTGTGCAGGGGATAAGGGCTGCATAAAAGAAATTGCATAAAAAAAAATATCCTGAAACTTCGTAAGCAGCTATATATCATTTGCAACACATTTAAAAAGAATTTTTTTTATGTGATAATTAGGGACCGCATAAAAAAAGTCCCACATAGAAAATATGTAATTCAAAACCTCATGATGTAGCTAGAAATTGGTTTTCCAAATAAGGAAAAATTGAATTTACGCACCGGAACATTTTTCGGTCAAGAAATATGTATGTTAATCACAGGATGGTTATCAACTACTGTTACTAGATGGCGCAATATGTACAAGTACAGTAATATTGGGTGGGCCATGTGTTGGATTCTTTTTAATTTGCATGTTATTTTGACAGATTTCTATTGTTTTCTTTTTAAATTACATTTTTAATTAATTTTTATTCATAATATGCATTTGATGGAATTTTTTTTAATACGCTACACAAAAAAGGACCACATAAAAACAGGTTTGAGGGTACAGAATTTAAATGTTATAAATATTTAATTACAACATTAAACACACTTGGGCCATAGAACATAGATTTTTTCATAAGAAAATTAAAAAATTAATATATTATTTGCTTTATTTTAAAATATGAATATTTATTCCAACAATATATGCACTCATCCCTCGATTTACATGGTAGACATGTTCCTGAAAAAATCGTGCAAACTGAAACCATGTAAAACGAAACGCAGAATTCATACAAAATAGAAGGATATGTTCAATTAAACTGAAAAAACCATGTAAATCGATCTAAAGTAAAAAAAAAAAAAAAACACACAAAAACAAGTTTTGAGTGTAAATTCTTCAAGATAAATAAGGTACTGTTCACCTTTAACTAAGGAAGATAGATATATAGATTATATTATAAGGCAGTATGTAAAAATATTGTAATGAGTAGAATCTATATTCATATTAACAAAATTTAAACATCTTAAAAAAATCTCGAGTGAATTTCATCTAATGGAAATTTAAATCCTTACATTTTTCAATCAACTTAAATCCTCTTCTTCTCTCCTTTATACTATCAATTAATATTTAACAATTAAACACTGCAAATTTATTAATAATACAATCTGCTATCTCTTTTAACTTCAGAATAATCTAACTTAGAAATATATTTAAAAACTTATAATATTGGACCATTTGTTCTCAAATCAATATAGTCTTTTCTTGATTTCAATATCAATCTATAACTTTACAGTATTTTTAGCTTTTTGATAAACATAATGAATTAGAAAACAATAAATTCAAAATATGATAAACAAACTGCTTAACGTGTATAAATCTCAAACTAAAACAAAAAAGCACCTTTAACAGTATAGGTTCTCACCAAAAATTTATTAAAAGCAAAAATGTTTTCGATATCATAGATACCATCTTCGGTTGCAAACAATAAAGAACAGAAGAATTACAATTCGTTTTAAATGTAATGGAACACAAATTAAATTTAAATATGTTGATGTCATAACATAACAGAACATAAATATTCAGAATATAACAAAAAATCTTTTAGAAAACATATACATATGGTTATTTTTAATGGCAAATATAAACATTTAGATATGCTACATACTTTTCTTAATAGCATATTTCCATGCTGGGCTTAAATATTAGGCAAACGGAAGATTTATATATTATTTAAATTTTAATTTAAATAATATTGAACCTTAACGTTTTTAAATGAGATCATCATCATGCATAACTAATTTTCTAGAAAAATAGGTTTGCTGCAATTATCAAATATTTTAAGTGAACATATATTGAGAATTATTATTAGAAATTCAGATAATTATTATTAATCAAAATATTTAAATTATCAAATATGATATACTGTATAGTAATTTTATAATTTATTTGATATATATCATTTTATATAACACTCAATATATATAAATTTAATTTTTTTACATTTCTAAATATTAAAGATTTAAGGTTTAGTATAAAAATATATAAAAATGATATGAAATATATCTAAAACCTTTTCTAGCCATGGAGTTATATTATTTGCCGAATCAGTGATATACAGAAAATCTCAACTTCATAAGTGCATCACTTCACAAAATCCTGTATAAACTGAGACATAGTATGTCAGATCATAATCTATTCAGTACTAATGTGTTACAAAGACATAACATTAAAAACAGTTATACATGTACTTCTATATTTACAATGAGGGTTATGATTTGATTACCTCATCATATATCGAAAAAAACATAAACCAAAAATTACCAACAATGATGATAATTTCTCAACTTATAATTGGCCATTTTCCCCGACTGGTCATATTCCCCCGTTTTACCCTATGTACAGTATTGTATTTTCGATTGCATAAATACTTTTCAGAAAATTGTTATTTTATTGGAAAAATTAATTAGATATTTTTTATATGGTAAGTGAATTTAATGTATGAATATGAAATCAATAATATTTATTTTTTTGCAGTTTCTATTAATGCTAGAATAAAGAAAAACTGGAATATTATATTTGCCAAAAAAAGAATCTAGTTACAACAATTTCCAGCTACGTTTGAGATAAAGCAACAATATTTTGAATGTAATCTACATAATCGAAGATTAGTTCGAAACATTGATGTGAAAACTTCATCCGAACATTAACTGAAGTGAGAAATTTTACAAATATGACATCTCTAGGAAGTTTTTTGGTATTGTAATACTTTGATGATCAATTTTCATACACGTACTACTGAAAAAGTCTAGCTTTATAGTCATACTAGAAGATTTTACATAAAACTCTGATTAAAATGATAACTCTCAGAAAGAAAGAGGTTATAGAATTTTCAGGAAAAATTTTACAAATTCATGTATTGAAATCACACAAAAAAATTTTGATTATTTTGTTCTCTGAAATTATTTAAATTACTCATATTCTTGTTGTGGAATTATTCACATTTTTGTTTAAAATACAATAATATTTGTTTCAAGGTTTATTAAATGAATTATTGTAATTTATGGATTGTTTTCTTTTTGATATCTTGATACAAATAAAATATTTTGAAATGTTGGTCCATTGTTTTTTTTTTCTAAGGTTACGAATTTTATTTAATTACTATATTTCCATATATTATTTCTAAATTTTCAGAGAAAAATTTTAACTCGTATATTGCACTATAACAGTATTTTAAGGAAAATACGTGAAATTGTACATAATTTCATCCGTGCAAAGTTCAGTAAAGGAATATCGCTACACTTCATAGAGAAACTGTCTCCTATGAAAAGTTATTAAAACTTTGTAAGGATGTTAGGAATAATGAGTACAGTGGGTGATCGGTTAACGAACATAATCCATTCCAAGATTCGTGAATACTAGTACAGTGGGTGATCGGTTAACGAACATAATCCGTTCCTAGACAATATTCGTTTCCGAATTGTTCGTTAATCGATCATCGATTTACCATAGGTTTTTATGGTATTAATTCGGACTCAAAAAAACATAAATAAAAAATTATATAATTTCTTACTACGTTTATATGTAATAACAATACACAGTCTTGCATTTTCATCTATCGTTGTTTATTTTCCGATAAAGAATCTGTCCAATGTCGATTGCTTTTCTCTCCTTCGGGATTTTTCGGAAGTGATTTAGCATTGTCGTTATAGAGATCCCCAAGCCTATTGACCTCAATCTGATGTGGATGCCGTTCTAGCATCAAAAAAATTGTAAAATCTCTCTCTTACTTTCTTTAATAAATATTTGATATATTAAAGAAAGTAAGAGAGAGATTCCGAGTTCATTTTAATCGGGAAAAACTACTGTTCTCTCATCCTTACCCATAAGTCCACGAATGCGCAATGCCTAAGCCTGTCATTCCGTTAGATTAGTTAAGCCGCCATATCTTCATGAGATATTTTTATCGGGCGGCGTCTACTTAAGAGCTCATCACAGGCTGGCCAACACCCATGATGGAGTCAACCGGATGGTTGAAGGATGAGGTTCAACGGGCCGGGCCCTGACCCCTCCTGAAAAATTGGAGGAGTGGGACCCAGATCCTCCACGCGGCCATCCGACCAACCTGTCAGTCCGTCGGTCCCACAGTTTGTTCTGTGAAGTGTTCGTTAACCGATTACCCACTGTTGTTATTTTTTCTATAAATTGATTGGGTACGCGCTTTAATTGCTAATATTAAAAATTCTTCGAAAAGCTTATGATACAAACAATTAATATGACACAATTAATTTCGTATTAATTAATAAAGTTCAAGCATAATGTGTGTTAAGCTGATTTCGATAAATAAAGCTGATGGAATGACAATGTTGCTCTTAATATAGGCATCTAATAGATTAGGACATTAGGTACAATAATTAAATTCTTACCGCTATAAAAAAAAACAATACATTGTTTTAAGTGATGCCGACCGAAATACTTTTTTAATTTAAGTTTATGATTCCTGATATGTTGTTACTGAAATCACATTGTTGAAAATTGCTATTTCCATTACAGTTTTTAAACAGTTTGATGAACAATTGTTTTAAGTGATGCCGACCGAAATACTTTTTTAATTTAAGTTTATGATTCCTGATATTTTGTTATTGAAATCACATTGTTGAAAATTGCTAGTTCCATTACAGTTTTTAAACAGTTTGATGAACGATGTTTATATTTTGAAGCTTTTGCTTGAAACATCATAAAATATAATGTTGACAGACAGTTGCTGTTTTCAACAATCCGTCCGTAAATTTATATGACAAATCCGAACTACAGGGATTACATCCTCTGTGTCTTCTATAAGGATGGCAGCCTATGATAGGACATGGTTTAATTCGACGTTCTACTTATTAATCGCGATTTTCAAAGTTACCTTAGGAAAATATAGTCTGTAAATTGTTTTTTTTTTTTGTTTTACATTGAGTTCATTAAGCAAGCTTTGTAAAAATTTCAGAAATCACATTAACATAATCTTATGCATTTATGCATTTTTACAAATTTTTCGATTAAAGTTGTTTTCTATCAAAGTGGAAATTTCAGAAAAGAAATAAAAAATTAAGAGCATATCCCTTTCTTTAATTAATAGATTTTTATAACAGATAGTTTTTCTGCTTTTCCTTTTCTATTAAACGCTTGGATATAAAAACCAGGAGAAAATTTCTCATCGGTTCATTGCAGGATTATCTTCTGTACATATTTGATCAATAACAATGAAGATCAGCATTACGTTCGTTCTAGGAATGATAATATACAACATGGTTTGCATCAATGGAGGAACATTCGATGAATACTGCTGTAAGAATTAAAAATTTATCCTTATTAAATCATATTAATAATGAAACATTGATATAATATTTTATATCAATATTTAATAATGAAATATTGTTTGTTAATTGATATAATTTATATTAAAATTTAGCTGTGGATGAATCTGTTCGAGAAACAATTTGGAGCTGCATGTACAGATATCTGCCTCAAAGTGAAAGAGAATAGTAAGTAAGTTTTTATTAATCTCAATTTTTAATTCTGCCCCAAAACAGAATCAAAATATAATTTATATTAAAATTTAGCTGTGGATGAATCTGTTCGAGAAACAATTTGGAGCTGTATGTACAGATATCTGCCTCAAAGTGAAAGAGAATAGTAAGTTTCGAATTTTATTAATCTCAATTTTTAATTATGCCCCAAAACAGAATCATAATTATTAATTTTATCGAATTCTTATCGTTTTTATTTGCTATTTTACGCAAATAAGCCAGTGTTTTGGAGTTAGTTCATTCGATCATGCTGTTAATCAGTTTTGCGGACTAACTAATGACGAGGTGAATATGAGTTGATTATTTTTCAGTATAGAGAATATAAGTATGCAATAAATGCAAAATATTTCTGATTATATTAAAGATAAAACTTCAGATATTAAAACGTGAAGCTTGTCTGGTACATATAGATTTCGATGATTTTGATGGACCTGTAAGAATTTCGCTTTACGCATTATAAATATATAAAAATTATATATTTTTACGTTTTTCAGACAATCTCGGAAAGTCGGACTACGAATTGTGTCGAAGAAAAACTCGGCTAAGTGCATGAAATTCGTTATTAAAATTCCTAACAAAGTCCTACTTATCAGCTTTACCATTATTAGCGATTCTTTGAATTTTTATGCATTCTAAACAAAAATTTCTTGTTTAAAAAATTTGTTGCCGATTTTTAAATAAATATTTTGCGTGGACATTTTATTCTACTTATTTTCTGAAAAAAAAAAATAATAATTTTCGAAAAATTATAAGTGAAAATAGCACACAGTATGTAGTATATGCTCATTTTTATGATTTAAAAGTGTTATTTTTATTGAATCAATGCTAAATTTACTGCTTGATGACATAATTTATAAACGGATTGAAATACAGCGTGTACATAAATGAATATCCCAACTTTGCAGGTTTACTTAAAAGAAAAACAAAACAAAGTACATCCCTGTTGTTCATCGGAAATCAAAAATAACAGTTGAAAATTCACGAACATAACCCATTAACAGTCATCATTGAGAAGACTGTTAATGAGATTATTTATTTGGATATGCTAGAGATTTGGTTGTTGCCACAGTTAGAAGAATCAGGTGATTTCATTCTAAAACAGGATGGTGCACCACCCCATTGGCACTTAACTGTTCGTGGGTTTTTAAATGACAAATTGCCACACCGGTCGATTGGTCGCCGAGCATCCTAGGATCTTGCTCTTCATCAATAGCCTCCTCGCAGCCCTGACATCACTCCGTGCCATTTTTTTTTCTGGGGCTATATCAAACATCAGGTGTTTGTTCGCATCCTAGGATCTTGCTCTTCATCAATAGCCTCCTCGCAGCCCTGACATCACTCCGTGCGATTTTTTTTTTTTCTGGGGCTATATCAAACATCAGGTGTTTGTTTCACCGCTACCAAATGACGTTGACGAACTTAAGACACGCATATCTGCAGCCTTTCAAACCGTCACACCAGACATGTTGACAAGAGTGTGGGATGAGTTATAGTACCGCCTCGATATCGTTCGTTTTACTGAAATATCTGCAGCCTTTCAAACCGTCACACCAGACATGCTGAAAAGAGTGTGGGATGAGTTATAGATGCCTCGATATCGTTCGTTTTACTGAAGGGACTCACATTGAACACTTATAACTGTGTCGAATTTTTTAAACTTTCGACTGTTATTTTTGATTTCCGATGAACAACAAGGTTGTACTTTGTTTTGTTTTCTTTTAATAAACCTGCAAAGTTGGGATATTCATTTATGTACACGCTGTATATGAAAAACTTTTTAAAATATTGTAAAAAATATTAATATTAGGTTGAAAAAATTAATCATCATGTTCAAAAATTATTACAGAAACGAGTAAATTTTTCAGCAATTATATCTGTTTTTATAATTTTATAAAAAAAAAATTAATAAATTTGTGTAAAATTAAAAAAAAAACAAATATTTTAACCGATTTAACAGTTATGATAGGATACTGTATTCTCTTTTCGTTAACAGTTAAATGATATAGTAATAAGGTAATTCTAGACAAGCAGAACAAAATCAGATTCTTTATAATATTTATTAAACCTATAGATTGAATGTTCGAGTATTTTTTTTTTCAATAAAAACATAAAATTGTATATATCTTACTTGTTAGAATTAATTCTATCATCCTTATGGCGGTTAGTTTGAATCATGAACTTATCCAATTTAGTATTCTTACAAAATAGAAAGTGGCGGCATCTGTTGGCAAAAAAAAAAAAAACAATCTAAATAACTGGAAATGATTTTTCTTCATAAATATTCAGGAATTGTTGGCCCGACTGAATGCGTGGAAAGGCTTTGGTTATATACTTCGGAGACCCGGATTCTATTCTCATGTTCCACTTCTTTGAAAATTTATTCGGGGGATCGGCTAGTTGATCACCGTTCTCTATAATCAGGATGATCTCTCTGCAGAAGTGGATAGCCTGTGGAAGGGCTTGTTTCCCTCACACTTATTAATTACTCCACCCGAGTGGAAAATGGCGACATCTGTCGACTAATATATATATATTTAAGAATGATATAAAAATAATTAATTAAAAGTAATATTTGGCCGGATTGTCCGTGTAGAAACGCTTAGGCTACTCTCTCTAGAAGAACCGAATTCGATTCTCGGGAAAATGGCGACATCTGTCGACTAATATATATATATATATATTTAAGAATGATATAAAAATAATTAATTAACGCTAATTAAAAGTAATAGTTGGCCGGATTGTCCGTGTAGAAACGCTTAGGCTATTCTCCTGCTCTAGAAGAACCGAATTCGATTCTCGAATCTTCTAGAATTCCTTCTTAGAAATTTCGAAGTTCCGGCCCACCCGTAGATCCCAATCCTACCAGCTGATCCCCTTCGGAAGAATATGCAACCAATAGCAGGATTGTGACTTAATAATCGCCACTGATTAGAAAGTGGCGTCAAAAAAAAAAAAAACAAAAAAAAAAAAAAAAAAAAAAAAAAAAAAAAAAAAAAAAAAAAAAAACAAATCAAAATTAATATATTTGCACCAGCTATAAATAAGTATAAACATTTAAATACGTTTAAAAATAAAGGTTTTTATATTCAACTTAAGATTTTAACTTGCCTGATAAGTTGAAAATCCTTATATCTCGGAAAATGCACCCACTCAGTTCTAAAATTATTATAAGTACAAGAATTATACTATTTGTATGAAGAGATACCAATATCGCACTTTTATCAATAATTCTAACAATTTAAAAAAATTCATATATTTTGTAATCTCATATAAAATAGCGGTTTTATATTAAAATACAAAATATTCTTTATATTCTTTTAAAGTCGCAGCACACTTTCCACTTTCCATTATAATATATATATATATATATATATATTTACTGATTTTTGCGCAACAGTGAATTCAGTATTACTGATATAGACACCTAGTTCTTTTGAAATACTGTATTTCATCGCTAATAAGTTTTATATCAATTTATAAAATGATGCCATATCAGTGTCTTAATTTGGGATATGTAGGCCTTGATGCGGGAATTAATCTAACTAATGTTTAAATAATTATTTCTATAGAAGTCCTTTTAGAGTGGAAGCTGGTGCGACCGCATCATTTGCTCCATAGTAGTTACGCTACTGACAAATATATACACGTAATTAACGTCACTGGAACACTAAGTTTCCAAATTTGTTCCTTTAAAGACAAATTTTTAAAATTCGCTATGGTTCTCAGTGTTTTACAGTGGCCAGGAAATGAATTAAAACATTTTCGCTATGGTTCTCAATGTAAAACACTGAGAACCATAGCGAATTTAAAAATTTGGCTTTAAAGGAAAAAAATTTGGAAACAATGTTCCAGTGAAGTTAATCTTAAAAATCACTTCTATTTATTATTATATTATATATACATAATATTTATAACAAATTATATCATTCAATTGATGTTTGAGTTAAATTCCTAAAAACCACTCAAACCTAAGTGAACAAATATCAAATTTTCTACTTCATCTTCTAAATGTTAGAAATTTCAACTTCTTTCAGCATTTAGAAGATGAAGTAGAAAAATTTGGGATTTATGCAGAAGTTAAAGATGTGGAAAGGCATGTCGACTTTAAAGGATGAATGCAGACTAATTAGAATTCGATCATTGCGTCACCTATATCCCAAGATGCAATGCTGTATTTCTCGTAAGTAGACGTCGATGGCCACGTGATACTCGGAATAGACGTCACAGTTTCGTGACGTCACAGATTTAAATTTCGAAAAATAAATGTTAAAAAAAAAGGCTTAAAACATTAAATGTGGATAAATTCTCTCGATATGATAAAACGCAAATATATTTTTCAATCTTTTCAGAGAAAAAAATTAGCTCTTCCGTTTAAAAACGCGTTACCAGTTCAGTATCATTTTTCTCTATGTATATGAGTAAATAATATTTTTTTATAAGATAATCTGTTCACACATATCTGAGGAGAAATCCAAACTCTTCCTGTTACATCCTCTCATCCTCCTAGCTAACTATATCGACCTGTGAGATGCATATATACAGAATATCTGAAAGCATAAATAGGAATTTTAAAGTAAATAAATTACTGAAACGCAAGCAAAATACACTTTATGGTCTTTGTGGCTGATGAAAATAAAAGTAACAATTTTTAAATTACATAACTGAAAACACGTATATATATTAACTACAGTACTTCCGTTAAAATGAAGTTATCACATAAAAATATCAACACAATAATTGCTAAGCACATAACATTTAAAATGTATTCAAAATTATTAAATGCTGAAAAAAGTGTGTTAAATATCACATAAATTATGAAAAAATAAAAATTATTAAGAAATATAATGAACAACAAAATATTAATTTGCATTTAACTATACTTATTATCTCATATTTATGAATGTAATGAAGCATAAATAAAATCTAGTTATGCATTAAATAAATTCATAAAATGTATAATTTAATCAATATAGAAGATAAACAATACAATCTACTGCAGAATGCTACTTTTTTATTGTTGATTATTTTCAAAATTAATTAATAAGCATATTATAGATGATATGTTTTAAGTTTTCTCATTATCTTTCTATACTCAATCAATTATTTCAGTCATTTTATATGCATTTTCTTGTTTATATAAATTTATTTATACAGTCGTCATATTATAATCAGTAATAATTATAGTTCCCTTTATTGTTTTTATTTATATTAATAAAAATATTGATTTAAATAACGAATCACGAATTGAGCTACTATTTTTTTTTTAATTTTCTAATCCAAAAAATGTATTTAATTATTTCATTGATGTTTATTATATTATTTTTAAATATAATAATAAATTCAAATTTTCACATCAAGGTGAAATTTATCTAAATAAAAGCGTACAAATTACGAAACTATGTATTAGATATAAATTGTCAGTAGAACATTGCAAGCAAACCATTCTGCGATTATCACCATGCTTTTGGATAAGAAAGACCTGCATTATTAGTTATTTTACCAGAATAACAGCAATATTCTGGTAAAATAACTAAATATTTTCATTGAGAGAATATTGTCATTTGAAAAGAATATAAAAAGGACCCATGTTTAAAAATAAGTAAAAGAACATAATTAAAAAATTTGAAGACAATGGAGATTTGGGTGTGGCACCAGGAAAGTCGACGGCCGATTTTCATTGAAGTTCCATTGACGAAGTTGCTATTGATGTAGCTGACAGTACAGTATGAAGTGAAAATTCTTTATCCAGTGTCCATGTGGTGGCACATGATAATTCCTTTCATTGGTCCACTGTTTGAAAAGTGCTTCGGTCCATTTTATGTTGATACCCCTAGAAGATTCATGTTATGCAACAGTTGAAATTGCGAGACTCGCAGGCACAAATAGAATTTATTCATTGGTTTTAGCGGATAATGGATGTTGACATCTGGCCTGGAAATATTCTATGGACTGTACTCCATATGTGACAATTCTGAGCATTTTTCATTAACAAGTGCAGTGAATTAACAGAATTCTCGCATATAGAATTCATCGCCGATCCCCATCCTCCACCATCCGGATGATCCCTCCCAGGTGTGGACAATCTGTGGAATGGCTTGTTTCGCCCCGCAATATAGTGTTCTACAAGAATGGATTGCATGATTGTTCCTACACAGCATACATTTGTATGCTGTGTAGGACTTTCTTTGGTCCACTGTTTGAAAAGTGCTTCAGTCCATTTTATGTTGATACCCCTACAAGATTCATGTTATGCAACAGTTGAAATTGCGAGACTCACAGGCACAAACAGAATTTATTCATTGGTTTTTGCCGATAATGGATGTTGACATCTGGCCTGGAAATATTCTATGGACTGTACTCCATATGTGACAATTCTGAGCATTTTTCATTAACAAGTGCAGTGAATTAACAGAATTCTCGCATATAGAATTCATCGCCGATCCCCATCCTCCACCATCCGGATGATCCCTCCCAGGTGTGGACAATTTGTGGAATGGCTTGTTTCGCCTCGCAATATAGTGTTCTACAAGAATGGATTGCAATGATCGTTCCTACACAGCATACATTTGTATGCTATTCAATTTTAGAAATGCTTGGCGGGCCGCATAAACATGTTTAACGGGCCACAAGCGGCCCTTGGGCCGCGTGTTGCTCATCCCTGTTCTACAAGAATGGATTGCAATGATCGTTCCTACACAGCATACAATTGTATGCCGTGTAGAAACGATCATTGCATTCGGTCTATTTGATTATATGGTGTGGATTCACTGCTAATCCCGGCTAAGGACGACGGGAGGGCCCGACAGCCGACAAAAATTGGTCTTTATTTATAAATGTTAATTATTTTATTTATACATATAAACCATAGTTTGAGGGGCCCCGCGAAAAATATTCCAATCGGGTCCCGCACTAACTAGATCCGGCACTGGCTGGACCCAATTGAATATTTCTCGCAGGGCCCCTCAAAATATGGCTTATGTGTATAAATAAAAAAGTAACGTTCTTATAAGTTTTTTCTTTGTAGATCTACAATTTTTATTACACTTTTTTTATCGCAACAGTTACCAAATATTGAATATTGTCTAAACTGTTGCGATAAAAATGTGTAATAAAAAACAAATCTACAAAGAAAAAACTTATACGAATGTTGTTGTATATACTACCTAGATATGAAGTTAAAAAATAAGTAATGTTTTTTCGCATATTTTACGCCCCCTTTCCAATCAGGGAGATTACTAAGGGAGCGGGGCAAGTTCCGACAACGGGCTGCACCCACAGCTGTAGAGGGGAGTCGGATGGTGAAGGACGGGGATCACCGGGTCAGGCCCAGTACCCCAAAAAAATCCGGGACCAGACCCGGGTTCTCCAACACGTTACCACTCAGCCATCCAGCCAATAAGTAATGTTTATAAATAAATACGCATTTTTAAATTAACCCTATGATTTCTATGGAGGCATATATGAGTTAGCAATTTCTATCCAAACACACAAGAATCAGTCTTATTAATATGTCTGAGAGTCGGCCGGATTGGCCGCGTGGAAACGCTTCGGCTTTCCACTCTGGAGGACCCGGGTTCGAATCTCGGGTCCCATCCCTTGAAAAATTTTATCATGGGGTCCGGGCCCGGCCCGTCGATCCCGGTCCACCACAATCCGGCTGACCCCTTCGCAGGGGTGGGCATCCTTGGAAGGGCTTGTTTCGCTCTGTCACTTAGTATTCTCCCTGAATGGAAAGTGGCGTCATCTGTTAAGAAAAACAAATATGTCTGAGATAGTCACATAGATTTATTTTTCTTATTAGTAACATTAAATATAAATCTTTTCTTTCTTTCTTTCCCATGATCCAAGAGATATAAAATAAAATCGATTCATTCGCATTCAGTTTTTCCAAGAAGTCTTTTTGTGGATCTACAAAAATTAGATGTTCGAAAGCTTGGGGTGTAAAAATCCAGCCATAATAATAAATATAAATCATTATTCTTCATTTATTAACCTTTGAAGTGTGTTTATGATGCTATGATTTTATTCCTAAATCCTTCTATTAATTTAATTCTATACAGATAACCTTATAAGAAAACTTTAATAACGATAACGGAATACATAACAAGGAGAAAGTACACATGTCGCCTCACAGAGAGAACATCGGAAGTGGAGGTTTTGCAGCGCTGCCAAATTCTTACCCAAAATCCTGTGCTGCCTCTGATGGTAGCAAAGCATTTCGCCACAACCTTTTCATGATTTCATTTTACCTCAAGCGCTTGAGAGATTGGTTACAATCGGTCCAATTGGCACATATCTGGCCCTGCTTCGTGGCACTAACCATACCACATTTTCACATGATCAATATAATAATTCGACTATTCAGAAATTCTGAACAGTGGTATGCAGAGTTCGCAGACCGATTTATGCTTGAATCGACTTTTAAATATATTGTACATGATAAATGATATAAACGAAAAAATACAAATAAATTGAATTTTCACATGATTCTTACACTTAAAAAAATCTCGATATCTTAAAAATGATCGAGTAGAAAAATCGGAAATGTTGTTCAAAATTGCGAAATTTATAAATTTGGCGTCATCTGTTGTCCAGAAAACGTACTAATGTAGCAGACGAATATTTCATAAACAGTATTTTGACAGCTTTTATATGACTTTTTAAATTAATTCATAAACTTTTACATATTTTAAGAGAATTTTTAAATATTGTTCTTAAAATCACATCGTATGACAGGTTATTATTATTTTAAATACGTCTAAAAGGGATTTATTTTATTTTATTGGTAATATTACCATCTGATATTATTTTATCTAAACCCTTTTTTATTAATGGGATGTAGAAGTTAGACCAATTTTTATTTGGTCTAAGTTTGCCTATTAATTTTTATTCGTTTGTTTATTGTAATCGACATATAAATAAAATAATCTATATGGCAAAGAAAATTTCGATATGTATTTTAAAACATTTTTTCGAGTTAATTAAATACATATTATTATTTAAATATTTAATGTCAGATGAGGGAGGATATAAATTATTTTTTTTTTTACCAAATCTGCTTTTAATATTCTGATATTTATTCAAACAACATTAGTATTATATTTAATAAATCTGTATTTAATATGAGATAATTTGTTTATTAAATATTAGTTTAATTTAATAAATTAATATATAAATTATAAAAATGGGTATTTAACTGGAAAATGTGTTTCTATTTCCGTTTCTAAATTTTCGAAAATTTTATGTCCAGTATTATTTGGGCAGAAAATAAACAGAATAAAATTGCCATGCAATAATATTTATTTAAAAAGTAATAAAAGGTTTTTAAAATATTTTTTTTTCTTTAGAAAGCAGTTATTTTATTTTAAAAATTAAATTGAATTTAAATTTTTTTCAAGAATTTTAATGAAGATTACATATGTGTAGTCAAGTCGTTGTTGGATACAGCTCTGAACCTGTAAATGTGAAACCGTCTGAAACCATAAAAAAAATTTTTACAATTAAAAGTAAGCAAAAATGTAATTTCGTATATACTGTATAATATAATTAGAATTCTTACATTAGAATGGAAATTCCATTAAAATTTTCCACATTTATCAGTGACAAACAGTTTAAATGTTTTTTAATCAGAGATTGTTTCTATAACATATATAGAATTTTTCTTTGCATTTACTGTTTTCATATATATTACTCAAATAGAAAAGTAAATTTTATCATATTTACCTGATCGGCAAGGTTAGTAGAAGGATAAGGTTGCCTCAAAGTCTGTCAACAAAGCCGCAAAATATACGCATCCTGATTGGCCGCTATTTTGACGTCACTAGTCGTCTGTTTTCCTCTATCCGCACGAAAACATTCATACTAGTATCACACTACTAACTTTGATAAATCGTTTAATCAACTAATTGACGGATTGATTACTAATCAATCCGATCGAATATACATTGTTAAAGTTTAAGAAGTGTTGTGGATTTGGGGTCTCAGATTTTTTCCTCTCATTCTACAGTTCCCGTATTATTGATAAAGCGTACGAGAAACTCGCTTCCTTGTACAGTACCTTGTATATAAACCCAGAAATCTAATAAGATTCCCAATTCTTCTCCAATCATTCTTAAAAAATTAAAAATGTAAACTATAGTTCTAAATACACCCAAAATTTGGTCCAAATCGGCGTCGGACAATTCCCTTCCTTCCAGTGATCTAGCAACTTATAGAGTCTACAAACAATATATAAAAATTGTTTTCACTGTACCCCCAGGTAACGTCTCGCGTACTACACTTTGGACCACTACTATACATGACAGTCTATTCTGAAATGGTTTTCACTAAATTACAATTTACCGTTTTTTTCGTTACGATTAAAACATGTTGTATTAATTAGTAACATTGCATAACTATCAAAGATACAGGACATACTATTTAAAGTTTCGTTGTTAACGGCGGAAGTCAACTTTAGAAGATGGGATCGAAATTTTTGTTAACAAATCTTGTTAAATTGTTTTGTGAAAAATAGGGCAATAATTATTCCTCGGAAGCAGGGTCGCCGAGAGAAATTTTCGGGCCTGTGACAAGTCTGTGATCCGGGCCCACTTAAAAAAGTGCATCACTTTGGTTTAATTAAAAACCCATATAAACATTAAATATTTATTTGAAAAAAGTGTACAATAATTTCAAAATTCGATACATTAAATTCCATGTTATAAATAAAATAATTTATTTTGGCAGGACTGATTTGGGTGAGAAACAGTGCGCTCTAGTGGCGGCCTGCAAACTATCAGACACGTTATATGATACGTCAGAGCCCGACGGTCGGGCCCTTTTCGATGCCGGGCCCGTGACAAAAGTCTTAGATGTCACCCCTCTCGGCGGCCCTGCTCGGAAGTATTGATAAGATATTAAAATGATAACTAGAAGAATTTAAAAATTTTAAGTTTTACTGAATTATAAAGCGATAATCAAAAGTAGACATCCTTCGATTTCTACGCATGCGTTTAGAAGCAACATGTTAATTTGCATACGAAGAACAAACGCCCATTCCCTATATAGTCAGGATTCGAAACACTCCATGATTCGAACATCTTTTTTAACAAGTAAGAATTATGGGATTGGATTCCTTTGTTGGGAAGAGAATGGATCCTAATGATGGAAATATTTTTATAGTTAAATGAAAATATATACAGGTATCCCTCCTATAACACGGTTTCGCTCTAACATGATTTGAAAATTGCGGAAATTGGTGTATCTTCTGCTCTCTTTATAAAATTTGTAATCTAACCCGCTACCACCCGTTAGAAAACAATCGTTCTTTATCCTATACCGTAAACTGGGGTGACTTAAGCTCATTAGGGTGGCTTTGGCCCAATTTTGGAAACGTGTTCCTTTTTTAAATTTATCTCCAATTTTTAAATATGTAACAAAAAACAATAAAAATATAAATAAACAAATGTTTTTTATGACATCTTTAAAAATTGGTGATAAATTTAAAACAGAAACACGTTTCCAAGGCCAAAGCCACCCTAATGGGCCTAAGTCACCCCAGTTTACGGTACCTAAAAGAATTTATGAATAAAAAAGTTTTTCTGCTTTCACATTACTCTATCGAAGAATAAAAACTTATTTTTATCCAAGAACTGAACGTTTGGAATACAAAATACTCAATGGTCACCAATTAACTCCATTTCAAATCGAAATCGAAAATAGACTGCATATAGTCTCTCTCATGACAAACTAGCAAAATTGCGTTTAATTTCCTACAACACAAAACATTTTCTTTAATTTCTGTGAATCCATACTAGGGACACACAATACACACGTAAAATGCAATCATTGAGAAATATTTTGCTGAAATAAGTCATAAATGCAATTTTGCTAGTTTGTCATGAGAGAGACTATATGCAGTCTATTTTCGATTTCGATTTGAAATGGAGTTAATTGGTGACCATTGAGTATTTTGTATTCCAAACGTTCAGTTCTTGGATAAAAATAAGTTTTTATTCTTCGATAGAGTAATGTGAACAGCAGAAAAACTTTTTTATTCATAAATTGTTTTAGGTATATGATAAAGAACGATTGTTTTCTAACGGGTGGTAGCGGGTTAGATTACAAATTTTATAAAGAGAGCAGAAGATACACCAATTTTAAAAGTATAAAAAAGTTCAGAAAGTGAAGTTGGTTAAAGAAAAAAAACGGTCTCGTTTTAACGAAACAGTTTACCACTGTTTCGTTAAAACGAGACCTTTTTTTTCTTTCTTTTTGTTTTACATATATATATTTTAAAGGCTTACGTATATATATATATATTTTCTTTCTTTATGTTTCGTATTATTAATATTATTAATAAATATATGTGGAACTAAAGAAAGTTATATGCTTTGAATTGGTTTTGCAACGTAACTCTCCTTTTTGTATTGGCTCTAAGTCTCATATAACACGGTTTCACACAACACGTTGTTTTTCAGGAACCTATCTATCTATAGGAGGGATACCTGTATATTTTAAACTATCAGTTATCGATTGGTAAATATATCGTAAAAATATTTAACATTTATTTGGGGTAATAATAAATTTATATTTTTCTATATTTCTCAGTTTTAAACATTTAAAATCAATTAATCATATCATGAAAATTACGTAATTAAAAACTTTTTTTAATTAAATAATTTCACAAAACTTGTTTTACAATTTGTTGTTTTGTTGTAAAACTTGTTGTAATTTTCACAAAACTTGTTTTTCCCATTTCTTCAGAAAATGAACTAGTCCTTTCTGAAATTCAATGCTCATCACATGGAATTCCAGTTATTACAATCCATGGGCCGGATTCACAAAGAGTGTCGATTAACGATTTATCGTAAATGCTATTCACAAAATCTGTCGTAAGCTACATGACAATTAGCGACGAAATTATTGTAGTCTTGTTTCGAGAGTATGGAAATGACGTCAACGTTTCCATGAATATAACCAATGTGAAAGTGACTTCTGGATAAAAATGGAGGACAAGAAGGATAAAGAATAACGTTTCACTCCTGCAGAATAAATGCTTTTATTTTTATAAATAATTTTAATTCTTTTTGATATAAATTTGAACGAAACGAGCTGATGTATATTCGAAAAGTTAAATTAATTTATCTTTCTAATATAATAGTTTAATTAAGCATATATTTTTATAATAATGATTTATCTTGTTTAATAGTCTGTAACTGGGGCAAATCATATAGATCATTAGAATATATTTTTATAGAATAGAATAGAATAGAAACAATTTATTGCATGAACAATAAAATACATAATTACAATTATTATAAATCGAAGTTAGCGAGGGGAAAACCCATTGGCGCTACGCCATTTTTCAGGATCCCCAAAAACATACAAAAACTTAGACAACAACAAAAAACATTACAATTATTGTAAATTGCAATTATCAAAAATTATTATTATAAATTATAATTACAATTAATAAATTGACGATAGCTAGGGAAAACCTTATGGCGCTAAGCCATTTTACAGGGTCCCAAAATAAGTTATTATAATAAGATATAATAATTATTTATCTTGTTTAATAGTCTGTAAACTGGCACAAATCATTTAGAAAATTAATATATTTTTTTATATTCTACAATAATGCATTGGAAACATTCGTAATGATTCTTGATGTCGTAGGTTGGCTAATATGAACAACATCTATAACAGACTGAAAGCTACCATTACTAAAGAATCTGAGTGCACCTAATACTTGTGTAATCTGTAGAAACGAATAAGTTCGGTAACTAAAATATCATTTAACTTGATATATTCGAATAATAAATCTGTCATCTTCATCGAGTAAAAGAGAAAAATGCTCTTCCGCCATCTTAAAATTGATGATAACGACAGGGTCATGGCGTCGTTATCTAACGACGTCGATTAACGTTGTTACTAATTGCGACAAGTTTTGTGAATACGGACAACCGTCGTTTCGAGCCATAACGACGATATTTTGTCGGTAGTTCAATAACGACGCTTTTGTGAATCTGGATCCATCTTCGATAGGTTACTGGTAGATGAAAATCATTTCGGAATAGAGTGTACCATCAGTTATCTCTCGCCTATCACTGGTATACAGTATTCTATAAATAATAATACAGTACAAAAAATTTTCCGAAAGAAAGTAAATATAATAGTAATGAATAAAAAACTATGATAAATTTATTTATGAAAAAATATAGCTAAATAATAAGTGTCATAGAAAAATGCAGTATCAATGTTCGTGTCATTGATTTTTACGCTATCAACAACATGAATTCAGTTAAATCATCTTTATATAGAAAACATTAAATTATAGAAAAAGGTAATAAAACTTTATTATGTGTTTTTGATTCATTTATTCACATTTACTCTGTTAGTTAAAACATAAATATTTTTCTAATTAATTTCTTCCTTTCAAAAAGCGTAATAAAACTAAAGTACAAAGTGAAACAGAAAAGAATTAATTATATACGATTAATTATTTAAATACAACTATCAAGCCTATAATTATCAAAATATATTTAATTAATGTTAAATGGCATAATTAAGTAATTATTTAAAAAATTTTGATGAACAGAATGATCCTTTGTTTCCATCAATCTACGTCTCACAAATAAATTGTGCATTAAAATTAAATTTATTAATGATTGTCATTAAACCAGAGAATAAATATTAATTTTGATCGTTTATATTTAAATAAGTCGTTCCATTGGCATCCATCTTTTGTTAAAGTTTGGTAATAGTTTGATAGATTGTTATTGGTATATAATTTAGAAGTCCCTACTATTATTGTAAGAATTGATTATACTTGCAATGGAATGATACGTCATGAAAGTATAAAACTTATATTTTAAACATTTCTTGTCTATTAACTGAATATTGTACAATGCATTCTTCTATAATAAATGAAAAAATTTAAATATTGGATTATAAGTAAAGATTATAATTTAATATACTAGTTTTTAACTTAAATAATCAATAAGTATAAAGACCATGACACACTGAACGCGACGCGAAGCGAAGCATAAGAAAGCTACTTCGCGCGGTAACGCGCGTACTGTGTGTCTTAAACTAGTTTTTCCCGTGCTGCTGTTGGAATTATCACGCGTAGCCGCGCGAAAGGAGATGAAAAAGTTGAACTTTTATCAATCAACACGCGCGAACAATACGGTGCGGCAAGACGCGAAGGAAGCAATCAACTAATAGAAACGAATGTTTTATATATTTGGAAAACGGCGGAGTTTAACCGTGTGGTTGGGATTCAGATATAGAATTTGTTTTAGAAGTATAAAGGCCGTGACACAGTGAACGCGACGCGAAACGAAGCGGAGCGAATCAAAGATGACAGAAAAATTTGCATCCTTCGCTTCGCGTTGCACTGTGCTGCAGCCTGTCTACATTGCAGTCGCGTTACTTCTCATGTTTCATGGATTTGCAGATAGAGGTCGTTTGCGGAGTGTTGTTGATTTGTTATTAGTATGGTTATTAGAAAGAAATGATCGTATATTTTCGGTATTCTTTTAATCTCATGTGATATAGATATGGTCTTTTTTGTACTTCTAAAACAAATTTTATATCTAAATCCCAACCACACGGTTGAATTTTCGCCATTTTCCAAGTATATAAAACATTAGTTTCTACTGGTTGATTGCTTCCTTCGCGTCTTGCCTCACCGTATTGTTCGCGCGTGTTGATTGGTCAAAGTTCAACTTTCTCATCTTCTTTGGCGCGACTACACGCGTTAAATCGAGCAGCCGCACGGGAAAAGCTAGTCCGTCACACTGTACGCGCGTAACCGCGCGAAGTTGCTTTCGTATGCTTCGCTTCGCATCGCGTTCAGTGTGCACGACCTTAAGAAAGACCATATCTCTAAAGCATGAGATTAAAAGATTACCGAAAATATACGATCACTTCTTTTTAATAATAAACCAGCCATGTTTCGTGGATATGCCGATAGAGATCGCAAACGACCTCTATCGACAAATCCACGAAACATGAGAAGTAAATCGACTGCAATATAGGCGGCGGCGCAGTGCAACGCGAATCGAAGGATGCAAATTTTTCTGTCATCTTTGCTTCGCTTCGGGTCGCGTTTAGTGTGTCACGGCCTTATGAAGGGAAAATTTTTATTTTATATTTTACAAAAATAATTTGTGATGTTCACGTATTAAATTCTACTCTAGAATTAAACGTTCTTTTTTAAATAAATAAAATTGTTTTGATATTAAATTGCTTATTGGCCATGTATACAATATAAACTAACATTTATTTTTATTATAAAGAAAAGAATATAAGATAATGATCTATGCTACAAATAATAAAGATAAAGATGAGTTATAAGTGCACGGTAAATGATCTAGAACTGTTTAATGAGTGTTATATTCAACAAAAATTAACTAATAACATCAAAAATAAAAATACAGAAAAACAAAAGCAAAACAAACATTTAATAAGTTAATATGCTTCAGGATATGAAGGAAAAAATACCTGTAATTTAAAAAATTACAGATATTTTTTTATTTTTCATTAGTGAATATTTAAAAATTAAAATAATGATTACTTTTAATTTTTTAACTGTACAAAAATATAGCAGTGACAGGGTCTAAACATTCGGATACATACATAATAATGGTCGTAATTAAAATTTCTAAAACCATCTGAAAATTCGCAAAATAACGATAAAATTTAAGTTATAAATGCATTTTAATTTTTATTCTGTTGTATTTTTATCATGTATGTATATAAAGGCCTGCCATTTAATAATCAAACCAATGATTGGAAAATAACATTAAAAAATAAAAACAAAACAACACAAAGCAAAAATCACTTTAATACTATTAATCTGTAAGTGGTATAAAGTTTTATTTTTTAGTCATATATCATTCGTTTTTTGCTATTTTCTACTTTTCTAGATTGATAATTTCAGTTTTAATGTTTAGTTCGAGAAAATACGAAGATCGTGTATTATCAGAACTTGATGATAATTCAAGAATATTTATTTCCACGAAAGTATTCCTAACAAATGTTCAGGGGATGGTGTATAAAAGTTTAAATTTGTATTTTATTAAAGTAAAACAGTACAATATATAGTATTTTATTAATAATTCAATATTTCAATTGGTTATTGAGCATAGATACATATTTTTGTTATAAACATTCACAGAAATGTTTATAATATAAAATAATTAATCGGGGAAAAAGTTTTTAAAAAATTACAGAAACACATAAATCATCTAATTTTTGTTTTAAATTTATAAATTATTATAATATCACATTAAGAGTATTAAAGATCTATAATGGTTATAGTGTGTAAAATAATATAAATTTTTAAACTAATTATAACAATTTTATATAGGGCCTATTAAAGATTTTAATATATAAATTTTTATAATTAGAAAAAATATGGTATTTATCTATCGCTGCTAAATATTAGTAATATCGGAAACATCAAATATCATATTTATTTTTCCTGTTTGCTAAAGAAGAAAATACTTTTTCAATTTGTGTCATCCCATGAAGAAAATCGATAAAAAATAAAGATTTTTTTTCCAAATAATACATAAAATTTGCATAATAAAATTTTATAAAAAAGAAATTATTATTTTAACTATTAAGAATCAAAATTTAAAAACTTGTTTTTATAAAAATAAATGAAAAATCGTTTTGAAGGGATAAATCTGTTTAAAATCAATATTATTGCTATTTTTTCTTTGCTACAAATTCTCTTCATTAGAAACTATTAAAACTTGAAACCTATTGAATAACGTTATTTATTATAACTGATAGAACTTCATTGAATTCCATAAATTATACCTTAAAGCAAAATCTGTCACTTAACAGGAATTATAACTCTATTGTCAAACATATAAAAAGAATTTAATGGACGAAATAATTTGATTTATGAGTTTCTTTTCTTATTACATAGGTATAATTCTATTATATAGACCTAATTCCAAATAAAAATATTTTAGATAGTATTCTTCTTAGTTATATTAAGCAATTTTCTATATGATTGTTTCTTTTCCAATGTTTTTATTTATGATAAATCACGCATATTTATTGATACATATATTAAAATTAAAATAATTTTCTTTAATGTTTTAATATATAATAGTTTAAGATTTTATAAAAAAATAATCTAATATAATTTAATATTTTTTGTTGGTTTCAATGTGATTTTATTATAATTTAATATTATTCATTATAACAACATTAACCGATATCAAAGTAATGAAGTAGCTATAAAGTTAGGTTAGGTTTTTTAACTCTCCTTTCCTATCCTATTATTCTTTCTTCTTATTTTTGTGTGAATATTGTTTGATTGTTTCTTGCACATTGTCAGTTGTCACTGACATAGGTCTTAAGGCTGTGACACACTGAACGCAACGCGAAGAGAAGCAGAGCGAAGCAAAGATGACAGAAAAATTTGCATCCTTCGCTTCGCGTTGCACTGCGCCGCACCTGTCTACATTGCAGTCGAGTTATTTCTCATGTTTCGTCGATTTGCCGATACAGGTCGTTTTCGGAGTGTGGTTGATTTGTTATGAAAAAAAAATGATCGTATATTTTCTGTATTATGGTCTTTTGTAGTTCTAAAACAAATTCTATATGAATCCCCAACACACGGTTGAACTTTCGCCATTTTTCAAGTATATAAAACATTCGTTTCCATTGGTTGATTGCTTTCTTCGCGTCTTGCCGCACCGAATTGTTCGCTCGTGTTGATTGGTCAAAGTTCAATTTTTTCATCTCCTTTCCCGCGGCTCCTCGCGTTAACTCGAGCAGCCGCACGGGAAAACCTAGTTCAAGATACACTGTATGCGCGTAACCGCGCGAAATTGCTTCCTTATGCTTCGCTTCGCGTCGCGTTCAGTGTGTCACGGCCTTCAGTGTGTCTAGCTACGACCAACTGTAATAATTAATGTCACATATTCCAGGCTCCTTATGCAGGACATGATTATCAATAAAATTTATGGATATTAGTTTTATGAGCCCACTCTGAATAGCCAACACATCTTCCTTTTATCAGAGCATCTGAATGTCTAAGGTGGAGAGAGACTCTAATGTCCACATGACTGTTTTCTATGGAGAACATTATTAGAGAACACAAAACAATAGACTCTTCTCTTGCTTCTTCGTATTGATGTAATATTTTAACTTATTAAAAATATCTTGTTCAAGGTTTATAAAATAATTTAGATGATAATTTTCCATCTTTTTAACTTATTATTTCTCTATAATCTTAACCTTCCTAATTTTAGTTGTAGTAACGTGAATAAGCATTTTTAATGATAATAAAACTAGTTATACAATAGCAGAATATTTTATAAAAAATAATTAAAAGATTTCTGGATATAAATTTTTATAATAATATTTAGTTATTAATATAATCTGATATCGATTATAAATAGTATAAAATATTTTTGATGTGTTTATTATAATTTGCCTATACTAACGATCGAAGTCTCATTTGTAGTTACACGTGTTTGTACAAA
>AYEL01092170.1:0-11952 GCA_000484575.1 Olivierus martensii | reverse complement strand
TCATATAAAATATATATTTATTATTTTATTATTTTTCAATTTATTTTAAATTAATTTCCGTTTTATTATGATCGATTCAAATTTATTTATTGAATAATTCATATTTATAGAATGAACAAGTTAAAAAGTACTGTATGTATACAGATTTGATATAAACAAATAAAAAATTCGAGAAATTTAATCATATATAAAGTACGAAGTTGTTTTCGTTGCATGTAACTAAATTCTCACGAGGCTAAATTACCCCTATCTATGGATCATCGTTTCTGTCTTCTTTTTATATTGCTTGTTTTTTTATCTATCAACAATCCCAAATATTTTGATATGCGAATTCTATCTTATTAAATCATAAGTGAAATAATTAATTTATAGATTAAAAATTTAAATAATACAAGTATTCACGAGAAGAATATATTTGCAATTTGGAATAATTAAAAACCTGACTAAAATATGTCATCCGAACTATTGAACTATGATTCGAGCTTGGGCTCTCAAATTTGAGTCCATATCAACTCTATAATGGGAAACGGAAAAGTTTGGATGACTGCCATTTTCATAAATTATCGAGATCACTTTTCATAGGCCCGGCTATAGAATTTCACAAAAATCTGCTAATTAGTATTATTAATGGAGGGCACAAATAGCATGGCTATTTTAATACCTCGCTTTCTTTCAGAAATTTGGCTGAAAATGAACTAATGCACACGATAAAATATATATTTATTATTTTATTATTTTTCAATTTATTTTAAATTAATTTCCGTTTTATTATGATCGATTCAAATTTATTTATTGAATAATTCATATTTATAGAATGAACAAGTTAAAAAGTACTGTATGTATACAGATTTGATATAAACAAATAAAAAATTCGAGAAATTTAATCATATATAAAGTACGAAGTTGTTTTCGTTGCATGTAACTAAATTCTCACGAGGCTAAATTACCCCTATCTATGGATCATCGTTGCTGTCTTCTTTTTATATTGCTTGTTTTTTTATCTATCAACAATCCCAAATATTTTGATATGCGAATTCTATCTTATTAAATCATAAGTGAAATAATTAATTTATAGATTAAAAATTTAAATAATACAAGTATTCACGAGAAGAATATATTTGCAATTTGGAATAATTAAAAACCTGACTAAAATATGTCATCCGAACTATTGAACTATGATTCGAGCTTGGGCTCTCAAATTTGAGTCCATATCAACTCTATAATGGGAAACGGAAAAGTTTGGATGACTGCCATTTTCATAAATTATCGAGATCACTTTTCATAGGCCCGGCTATAGAATTTCACAAAAATCTGCTAATTAGTATTATTAATGGAGGGCACAAATAGCATGGCTATTTTAATACCTCGCTTTCTTTCAGAAATTTGGCTGAAAATGCACACGAGATGAGTATTTTATGATTTATATCATAAAATTTGTTTTATTTATAATTATTTTAAACAATATGATTTCATCAAATGAATAAGAATTATCAAATTATTTCTACTATAAAATATAAAGCCTAATAAGAATCAATATTTAATGCATATAAATATAAATAATATTAGTAATATAAGTAAAACTTTAACTGATAGCAAGTCATTTTTTAAAAACCTTTCAAAAATAGTAGAGCATAATATTTTTCATTTGCGATAGTTTCAAATATGGATAGCTCTCAAGTTATGTCGCAGTTTGGTTTCGAATCCCGCAGTCGTAAATCGGAACGGTTGGAAGTCGAAATTGCCCAAAATTTATGAATTTCTCATTTCTAATGTTTACTAAGACATTATACGTTATCTTAAATAAACATGAATAACACAAAATCACAAGAATCAGACACATAAAAGGACGTTTTCCGTATTTCCTATCATTGGGACAGGGACTCGAACCCATTTGATTATATTGAGCAATCACAGAATTAACGAATTTCATCACCATCGTAATACGAGTGGTCGTAAATCGAGGATTACCTGTATAGAATTTAGAATTTATAACGCTGCCATTTTGTAAATGGGCTACAAAATTAGCATGATAATCGTATATTTGGATCATTCAAAAATTCGAATATGGGAAAATTAATTTCATTAGGCCAAATTAATTTAAAATCCTTTCATATGATTGCAATGTCATTCATAGGCAACAAATTGCTTCAAAGATAGATTATTTTTATGATTCACCATCTTGTAATCACCATTATATAATCTTGTAATCAAACCATTCATTATTCGCAAAATTAAATCGCACTTTGCATAATAAGGAATGATTTCCTAAACTTTAAATATTCAAGCGATAAACATTCAAGTTTTAGGCGATAACTATCAATATATCATGAAAAGCAAATAAGTTTCAAAGCTCTGTTTCTCAAGATATCTGTGAACAACAACTGAATACATAAATAATTTTTTTTTCTAAAAAAATGATTTAAAAACATAAGATTATTATAGTTATATATTCAGTTACAAAAACTTAAAAACGTCGTATGAATTTATTTTTAAAATTTACACATTCATAGAGAGAGAAAAAAATTTAAATTATTTTTATTTTGTAAACTCAGTGTAAACAACTCAATAAGATTTCCCAAGATGATAATAACAACACAAGTTTCGCAAACTAAACATCAAGTTACTCGGAATGTTTTTTCTCTTTCTCATGATCTTCGAACATTTTCTAATTGTCTGGAACTTAGGCCGTTCGTGCCTCGATTTTCGAACATGTTAGACATTTCTGTGCAGAGAGATAAACGATTTAATCTAGTTTTAACGGTTTTTTTCGGTGTCGACATCTGTCGTAATTGGTATCTTCTATACGAACGTCTAAGTAATGATAAAACCTGTAAACAGTTTTAAAATTTCGGTTAATTAATCCCTTAACAGTGGATTTTTAGTACATAAACTTTCATATAGAATCTTAAACGAACTGTTAATTTGCGAATTTTTAACGTACATGTAAAAAAACAGATGAATGACCCCTCTCAGCTGGAACCACTTTTCGGTCGATGATATGAACGATTAGATTGCTTCCAATCTGGGGATGGTAATTTCTGTTGCAATCTGTATCTCTCTATCGACCTCCAAACCAACATTTGTATCTGCGAATAACAAGACCAACTGAGAGGGATGCTCATACGTTAAAAATAAAATTATATAACTTATCATAAATATGCATCATTAAAAATTTTTAAATATTTTCATATACACATTAAAAATAGATAATTTTCTAACTATATTTTTTAATAATTTATTATTCTGATTTTAAAAATAATAAATTAATTAATACATACTTCGCTGTTCAGATAACAAAATATAAGTGCAACAAGAAAACCCTATAAAAGAAAAACATAAACAAATTGTCAGTTTTTAAAATATGAAAAAAAAAACCAATAAAACCTCTATATAGCGAAATCCATTAATAAAATATATAAAAATTTAAATTTTCTCTGTACTGTTGCCGATATAACGAAAGCGTTAAATCTGTTAAAATCGGATAAAAACCTTCTTATTGCTAGGCATATAAGCGCATAAAAATAAGGAAATTTGAAAGTTTGAAGCAATAATTCACATCGTGAGAAGGTTTCCTTATTGTTGAAATTCAAAATATGCTATATTTTCAACAATTGTGATCGATAACATACTAAAAAATAAGCATTGTTATCATAAAATTCTTAGCAGAAAGATTCAAAGTATTCGATACTCTAGTATAATAAAAATTTATTTTTTTATCATATAATAGAATGTAAACATCTCGCGTTATAGAAGATAATATAATAATGAAAATCGTAATACACAAATGCAATTCAGATAGAAAACGGGAATTCCGATTTCTAGAGAGATGCACTTCCAGTAAGTTATGTAATATATAATTTCCGGAAGATATAAGATTTAGTGGATTTATAAAGAATATTGTTCAGACATGTTTTATTTTCTTATGAGAAAATGGAATGATATTGCATTCCGATAATGGAGTTAATCCAGTATCGCTACTACGGCGAGAAATCCTTAAAATTTGACTATCAAGTGTCACGTAACTTTATGAGAGTACTTTAGTGTCATATAAGTATATTTTAAACTACTGTAATAAAATTTAATAAAGTGTATTTATGATGATAATCGTAAATAATAGACGTGAATCGATTCGGGATGTTATTTATTCAGATGAAATAAGTGAAACTTTATTTGTTTTCTCCATTATTTCGATATTCAAAAGATTGCTTTGGGTATTTTAAAATTATTATTGTTAGAAATAATACTCAAGAGAGCAATTAAGATAACTATTGCAATATATATATATATATACGCGTAAGAGTAAGAGTATTAAACAGCTGGTAGTTATGATCCTGCTTACTATCATCTTGATACGGAAATTACATTCGAGAAAATTACACAAGCGGGACTCATTCAAAAATAATTCGCTAGTTATAGAGATTTTACTATAAATTAAAAAATAAATAATATAATTAAATTATCATTAACTGTAAAACACGTTTAAAAAGTTTGTCAATTCAATTTTAAGCAAACAAACCTGTAATCCATCCAATGTATAAGTGAAGAAAGTGTAAGCCTCCATAGCTTCACACCCTCCATATTGTGGTCGATAAATAACTAAAAAGAAGTGCAGACCGAACAGCGGCACCAATATCAATGTCGCTCTAACAGCTTTCCTTAAAAAAATAATAATGTTTTTCTCATTACAAATTGCAAAATTATGTTAAAAGATAGTTAAAATTAATACCTATATTGGCTAGGTTCGTTCGCGTGTACGGCTCTCAACTTTGTTACCAATACTTGAATGATGCGACAAAGGAAAGCGAAGTTCAACTGTAAAATTCATAATAAACGATTGTTTTTTGTTTTTATATATATATATAAAGTATAAAAGCCAATTATTGATTGCAGTATAGATAAAAGTTTTGTTTATTTTTGTAAAATACTCACCATCAGACTGAACAAGTTGGGTATATTGAGCGTCCATTCGTACGGTTCTGCAGGCATTGCCCAGCAACTATAAAAACATCGAAAGAACTAAGTCAGCCGTAAAATATATTGGATTTTCTTCGTTAAACAGAGATAGAAAGTGTAGTATTTAAAGTAATTTATATGATATTGTTGCTACTCTAATCAAATGTAAATATTGTATGCTAAGAAGAAACTTTCCATTAATCTGTTTCGAATAGACTTAATCAAGCGGGATAAAGTTCTGACAGTTACAGTCATCTGCAGATGAAGTTGAGTAGAAAATTCGTTAGGACTATGGTTTCAAAGATATTTTATTGGAAATAACTTGTCAGTTGTCCAGAATTAGCTTTTGGAACTTAAGAATTTGATTTCCTTTTATCGATTGAAACGACTAGACTTAATTCGCACGAGTAATTTATGTGTTGGATTTAAAATTACACGCAGTTAATTAGTCGAATCAGCACTATCAACAGCATTTTGCCAAGATAACTATCTAACCAATAAAACTAATACGATAAAAAAAAAACGAATAATTCAGTTGAACAAAAAATATCACATCTGAAGAACTGTAGTGTTTTAAGGTATTTCGTAAATATTAAGTGGAACTGTATATTTATCTGTGTAAAATATTAAGTGTAATAGTTTTAAAATGTATCAGGTTTTAGAAATACATAAATTTTTTATATTTTATATGTGACATATTTAAAAATAAATTTATATTAATTTTCCAATAAAAACACATTAGTTATAACTTCTTCGATGTTATTACATTTATTACTTTTTTAAAACACGAAGAACCTCAGGCATTATAATATTGCGTAACTTTCTATGTTAAAAGCAAACTTATATATAAATTTTATACTATTTTCGCTCTGGAAGAATGTAATACATTCAGAAACGACGTACCATTTTATTCGGAATTTTTTCTGCTGTCATTCAAACGGAATTGTAACTAATGTTCGAAAAGTGTTCTCTAAAAATGCGTTTTTATTTTATGAATAAAACATTTGTTTTTTTTTTCAAAACGAAAATAAGCCAAACAGCGCTTAATGCATTTCCATAAAAAATTTAACATCCTAAAGTAGGAATAATTCATTCATATATTTCATATATTTTATTGTTTGAGTTCTTAAAGCATCGAGTTAGAAAATATTAAACCGATAAAATAACTTAAAAGTAATAAAAATAAAACCAAATTTAATAAATAAAACATTGTAATTTTTATTTTAAACGCATTTCTTACAAGATAAACATTGTTAAAGGTCAATTTGCTTAAAATACACAATTTGAAGATCTTGAAAACTGAACTAGATAACCATTATATGCATGATAATGTTCACGGAACGAAAAGAATTTTAAACATGTAGGAAATAAATATGGTGTTCACAAAATACCGAACATTCATAAAAAAAAACTAAGAAGAGTTTTTATACTGCAACGATCATTAATAAAAATATATTAGAAAATGAATATGAAATAGTTTAATGTTTACCAGATAAACTTTATATTTAACTTTTAACTTTTTACTAAACTATTTCTGGTAATACGTATAGTCCAGATGGTGAACAATCTGTTAAAGTTTTATTAAAAATCAAGAAATCTGATTCATTCGATAAACAAGTACACGCCTCGAAGACGATAAGAGGACAAGAAAGTGAAATGTTAATAAAGCAAAATAGGATCAATAATTCAGAAAAATATAATTTATTAAGAATGAATGAGACAAGAGGAAACAATCTTCATCCAAATGATAACTTACACACAATGCTTTTCAACGATAACCATGATTGTGGTACTATTTTACTGAAGCATAGTTCATCATTTGTACGGCATTTTTATATTAAACTTAGGAAAATATCATATATCAATAGATAAGAGTATAGTATGGAGTGATGCTCTTATCTATAAAAAAAATAATTGTTTTCATATAGTTCTTCATGCCTTTCTGGTAAAAGTTAATAAAATGTTTATAAATGCATTTAGAAAAACTATAAAGTAGGATATATTCAATATTTTGTACATGTTTGCCTAGTTAAAGGATTTAAACATTAATTAAAGATTATATGTATAGGCCTACTGATGCAACTTTAATTGGATTGCTTTAGGAAAAAGGAACGAAAATATAGCAATTTTGAAGCATGTTCTTGAAAATGTTTGTTTTGTATTATCTATAGTATGTATCTAACTGTACTTAACTGAAAAAATAAAGTCACTGATATATTAAATTATAAAAAAATCCGAATAAAAAAGAAAAGTTTTAAAAGCAATGACTAAATAATGAAAAATTGCTTTTTAATTAAATTTATTCATTTTATATTCACTACTTTCATTTCTGTTTATATAATATGCTATGTTTGTCTTTAAAATTGACGTATATGAGTTTTGACGTATCGAAGATTTAATAAAATATGAAGTGAACATTTAAAGTTTTATTTCCTCTCTTCAAAAATCGAAGAAAAAGTGAGCAATTAAAAATTATAAGTTAAAAAAATTATCAAAAATCGTGCGAATAAAAAATAATTAGAAATGTTTATATAAAACTATTAAAAATGTTTTAAACATTAATAATGTCTTCGTAAAAGGTTTTGTTGATTGAAATTGTCACAATAAATATAACGTGATATTTAAATATTAAAAATTGGAGGAGATTTTCGACAAATTATAACATTTCCGTCAAAATGAGTAAACAAGAAAAACAAAATTTCTTTTCTGAACAAACTCTAAAGTGCAGCATCAAATTCCTTTATTTAATTCTTTCGTGAAAGCAATAAGTCACCTCCAGGAAACATCCGAAAATCGTAAACAAATAAGAGGCAAGTTAAAGTATTAAATTAGCTTTTACGGAGGTTAAACCACTACTCAATAAAGATACTTTTGCTTCGTTCGACGTCCTGTAAAGAAAGATTTAACCTACTTAAAATACAATGAATATTCAGCTTACATGATGTAACTCCCGAAAAGATAAATAATTTAGAAGACAAATGACATTTTTTAAAATAAATTTGAAGAAATAAATAATGAATATTTATCGTCATAACAAAGAAACTCTTTCGTAAGAGAAATAAATAATGAATATTTATCGTCATAACAAAGAAATTCTTTCGTAAGATAAATTTATTTTAAAATTAAAAAAAAGAAAAATGTCATTATTTTATATAGAAATAAAAAATATATATATATTTTTTGTAACTCTTCCATTTATTCATAAGGTTGAATATCTAAAAAATTTCTTTATTTTGTACATTTTTAAAGTTCAAATTACGTGATTTTAATTTAAAAAAAATGTAGACAAAAATTAAGCGCTTTCATCTGTTAACATTAATTTCAATAATAAATTGTGATATTTTAAGCAACTTTCAGAGCAAAATTAAACTACCAGTAAAAACTTTTATCTGAATTTATCTAAATTAACAATTCGCGTATTTCCTTCTCATTGCTTCCTGATTTCAAAATTTACCGAAGTAATAATTCACAAGATAAATCTTTCCCGAGTAAAACAGTCTTTATCAGTTTCTCTATGAGTGCTTCAACGGAATGATGAGAAACCGTTCAGACGACAAAATGATTTTATATACTAATAAAATACTCAAAATTTTAAATAATTATCTATTTTTCTAAAGTTATTATTCAAAATTAAACGTTTCAACAACGTCAAACAGAAGAGAATAGATTACTAAAGTGTTTAGAAAAGTTAAAGAGTACGCTCGAACCGTCTTTACTAGTTTATTAAATTAAATTCGGTCGGTAAGGTTATCTTTGAATAAACGTATGCTAGAGAGGCAATTTATAAAAGTTTCTCCACTTTAATTAATGAAAATATATAATTCAATTTAAACAGAAAGTTGTAAGTTAATTCTTACTATTCATTGGCGAACGATTCTCTCAGAAATGCATAAACTGCAACAGGTATAACAGGAAATGCTAGAAAATTCGAGAGTTATAATTAAAGGAGGAAAAAAAATACTTATGAATTTCTCAAAAAGCACTTACCCCAGCCTATCAAGTAAAATATTAAAAGATTTTTTTGTTCTGCAAATGCTGCTGCGATCAATCGATGCAAGTATAGTCCTTCGCAGAACATCCACATATAATTAGTCATACGTAGATATTTAGTTGCGATAAAGAGGAATTTGCAACCAAACTGAAATCATTAACGTTAAAAAAATCTCAGTATAACAATAAAATAATTTTATTTTTAATTAATAAATTTGATAATATCGAAAATATACTCCGTTCTGATCCAAAATTGTACTGGAGTTATCGAAATTATGAAGTTCGTCTAGCATCACAATCGATTTGAAGAGAACGACAAAGATTCCGTTTAAGAGAAGAGACGCGAAGAGATTTTTATGCATGGTGATGCGATACACTTGCAGTTGTCTATATGATCATAAACAATTGTTTTACTGAGTAAATAACTTTTATATAATTTATTATTATTTTAACTTACTTATAAACGACGAAAACTAAAATCGCTGGTATCAGGAAAATAATCGATATGCAGTATGTCGCTATGTGAAAATACTGAAGCCGCAATATACCCTGTAAACAAATTTATAAGTTTAATTTGTTAAAAACTATAAATTTTTATTATTTTAAAGATTTAAAATATAACCTGTACTCGTCCGCATTCGTTATAATTAGTCCATTCGGTTTTATATAAATTTCGTAAGTACCATTTTCCATCCGGCATACAAGTTTTGATGGCATACCCTAAAAAAAGATGTCATTCCTGTAAAGGTAATAATTTAAATAAATCTTAAAATAATATAATTTTTACTTGGGCACGAAGGTGGTTCACTGGAGAAGTAAATATGTTCCTGACAGACAGCTTTCGTAATTTGCCCCAAAGGCGTATCTTGCCAGCATTGCCAACCATCCCACGTTCTCGGACAGTAGAGAGTTTCTTTAATTAAAACGTCATGTTATAAATTTTATAACAAAAAATATATATATTATTCTAGTAATTTTCTTACCATTTGCAGGAATAGGATCTCCGATCATTTTCTGACAACAGGCAACTGCAGCGCGACAACACTCGAGCCACTTCGATACGAATACTTCATTCGTGAAAGTATCAAATATAGGATGTGACGAGTTTTCAGGATCTATTAGATAGGATATATTCGTTCTAGGATCTCTCAATGTACCGGTACGAGAATTATAACTAGTAAAAAATATAAACATAATTTGTAAACAAAGACATGAAAAAGTTGTTAATCATAAAATTATACAATTTTTTTTACACAAATCTCCATTCAGCATCAACAAAGGCCAACGGAGGTAAATAATTGTAGCATCTAGCACACGTGTCTCTTCTATAAATGTCGAACGGCAGAGAAACACCCCTTTCAGTCCGACATAAAATCGATGTTAACGAAGTTGCTGACACGTTAGAATCTTCGTTATAGATGGTATAATTTTCTGACTTTAATTCAGAAATACTATTATTAAATTTTTTCCCAAATAATTTTTATGTTAATAAAACGTTTACTTACCTGCGAACTCAGTATAGTTATCGTGAACAGAGTCGAAAATACCATTTCGTTTCCGGACGTTTTATAACCGAATATTTCTTTTATTAAACCGAAGATGATAAATAACTTTACTCTTCGAGAATATTTTCCTGTAAAATTAACTGGAAATTAGTATGTTTTCTGGTGGTATTTGGAAGTGATCCAAAAGGAACACCGCAGGGTATCAGCAGGTTATAGCACATAAATCAATATGACCTCATCTCAGCGTGATCTACAGAATGTAGAGTTTAACAAATACATTCAAAACTTTCAGAAAAGCGATGAAGATTTTAATAGTTTTTAAATTAAATACTTTCGTTCAACTTACAGAGTGCCATCAATCAAACTGTTCGATAATCAAAACCATTCTCTGAGATTGTATGTAAAACTACAAATTTCGCGATAAAAAGTACAGTAATTACTACACAAAATTATGAAGTTTAACTTGAATAAGTTAAATACCATTAAATAAAAATTAATCTTTTATACAAGCTGTTTCTTCTTTTTTAACAAAAATTTTAATATCATTAAAAAACGATCGTTATATCTAATCAGATGTCATGCAGCATTAATTTAGTTACATCAAGAATAATTAAATCGTATAAATCAAATAATATTTCAAGTATTTATTTTACTTATTATTTATACAAAATGTTTAATTTTAATATATAACATCATTAATTCTAAATCAAGAATAATAAAATTGCATATTAGCTTTTAATAATAACATCATTATTACTGTTTAACAAGAAATTTAAAGTTATTTAAATATAATTTTTCATTTTAAACGTAATTAAGTTGAAAATTCTGATCTTTTTCTTTAAAAAATATAAAGAAACAGTTCAAATTAAGAGATTAAATTGAACAAATTATTTTAAGCTTGTTTATGTATTTGTTAGTACTTCTGTAGATCTAGCATTCTGATTTACAAATAAATTTTAATATAAAGAATTTTTTATAATGTTAACATGTGTTGGTGACTGTTGTCATGTCATCAGGGCGATAGATCATCTAAAAGATGTGCATCTTTTAGACATACATAACCGTACTGCAATATATATATCTATGCATCGCAATACAGATAATATGGATTTGTACATCTTAGGCATAAAATGATATTATATACATCTTACTCAATGATATTTTATGTACAAAACAATATTGTATACAAGCTATACGTAAATAAAAGTACTGTATATACAAAACAATCTTATGAACGTATTATAGGTTATATGTAAAACAGTGTTGATGTACATCATATATAAGTATACTATTTTATGCACGTCTTGTATAAAAATGTACATAAAATAATATTAATTTTTTATTATTTTTTATTGAAAGTTTTAAGTTACGAATCAAATTGAATGATAAGTAAAATTATAATTTTTTCATTTATTAATTTTCTTACAAATTTAGAATATTTACGAATTTTTCTTACAAATTTATTGATATTTTGATAAATTAAGAATGAAAATCTATTTTTTTT
>AYEL01092168.1:0-44405 GCA_000484575.1 Olivierus martensii | reverse complement strand
TATAACTTTTTTCGAAATACTAAAAAGTTCACATTTTGGTCATTTTCTGTTGTCCCTTGGTTACTTTCTTTTTTTGTGTGTAGCAGACCTGGTGAAAAAATTTTGTTTGTTCCTTTCCACTTAAATAGAGGACTAGGGGAACTAACTTAGGCTAAATTGTAGCACAATTCCGAATATTTATCCGATAAGTAGATCTAACCCAGTCTAAATAGTGTTAGTGATTAGGTTAAAACTTACAACTATGTCAGCAACTTACAATTAAATATGCATAGCATATGACATTCACTCAGAGAAATAATCTGTTAGTAATAACGAAACCTAATATTTCTGATATATTTATCTCCACCTTGATCTCCACAAGAAAGAGTGTTAGCATATACTGTATATCACTGACGTACCTGAACCATTGTAATGGCCAAAAGTGAAAATAGAAGTCCTACTTAAATAATTTCTAATAAAGATTTTTGATAGAGAACAGTGGTTACAATATATCAGAGAAGGCAGATTGCCTGGAAATTTTATAGTCATTCATATATTTACAGTCACAAAGTAACATTTCCTTCCTTCTCTTATACTACTTAATCCTATATATTTTTATAAATTTTTTTTATTATATATATATATATATTTAATTTTTTGCTTTAAATAATAGCAAGAAAAAAAAAACTAAATTTAGTAAAGAGAGCTGAAATCTAAACCATTAGAAAACTATATGACATGAGTTTAAATCGTAGAAGACGAGAGGGACATAGATAAAAATTGGGCAGTTGATAGGCCTGAGAATTGAAAGAAAAAGCATAAATATTGATGTACAAAAAACATTGGCTACTTTCACTCTCAATAATTTCTAAACTATGATACACATAAATAGTAAGTAATAAAACTGTTCAGCATAAAACGCACTTTTTAGATTAATAAATAGTTTTGATGTAGCTCTTATGTTTCCCGAGCAATAAGAGATCAAAGTTGAGAGAGTTGGAAAATTCGAGTATTTTCAAATTTATTTTCTCATTATCTTGAAAACTAAAAATGTTAGCATACAGTAAGCGACAAAATTTTGTCATTTGAGAGTTCTATGAGGATTTCAAATCAATATTTTAGTTTTCGAGAACAAACATTTATAAATTTACATTGTGTGCTGCCATCAGGATGTTAGTTTCAGGGGCATCAAGAGACACTGCGGTCCCAGGGGAAATTTTTTCAGCACTGTCTTTCTGTGATTAATTAGCGCGAAAAAACAAATTGTGGGATGATGTCTGTGCCCCTGTCAATCCGTGATCCAAGGAATTTTAGTCTATTTTCCTCCTTTCTCGTCGTTCCTGGTTATTTTCATTCGACATCGTCATTCTAGCTCACCCCTCACTGCGCGTAAACTGTTTCTATGCTTTTCATTAAATCTTTCTTCATTTATCAGATCCCGAACCATTAATCTCATGCCTAGCATAGGAATCCAGGAGTGAAGAAAAACTTCGTCAAAATTTTGTGTACCGAATACTGATAGGGGACCATAAAACAAGTCGAAAATGTCTAATGAACATATCAATCTAAATGGCACCGTTTTCGAGTTATAACCCTTTAACCCTCTCACTCTCAATTATACAGGGTGAAGAAAATCTTCTTATAGATGTTCTCTCAGAACCGTTATCGAGTTATAACTTACAGAGTGAATAATTCTCTCAAAACATAACTGCTTAAAGCCTTCCAAGAATCAATTATGTATACTTCAGGGGAAAATTTAGTACTGTTCCATAAAAACACCTTAGTAAACATTAAATTTTAATTAAATTATTTGTTAAAATGTATTATTAGTAATGCCTAATTATATGAAAATCAATTTTCTTCATAAACCGCTGTGACTACTACCATAGAAATTTAGATAAAATATCAAGTTTTTCGCTGTTCTCTTTTGTTTGTTTTTGCTGTTATTAAATAAGACACATTACTGTGCTTTTGAGATTGTGAAAAATATTCGATTATAAACGTAATTTGCGTAAGTATTATCTATAACAAATATCTGGTATTTTTGGAAAGAACTAATCCACCTACTTTATTATTTTAAATGTTAGCAGTTTATTGAATCATTTAAGTGCCAATTGTATTAAAACCAATATAAGCTCAATACTTTCCCCTGTTAATATATACTATATAAAAGCTTTATCAAACAAAATAATGATGTTAGCCGGATAGCCGCATGGAATGTGCTGTGGTTCCACTCTGCAGGACCGGATTCAATTCCCGAGTTTCACATCTCCAGTTTTTTTCAGGAGGGGTACGTGTCTACTGATTGAACACCATCCTTCACTTGACGGCTGACCATAGGATGTGGGTTGCCCGTTGGATATGCTTGTTCCACTCTGCAGGACCGGATTCAATTCCCGAGTTTCACATCTCCAGTTTTTTTCAGGAGGAGTACGTGTCTACTCATTGAACACCATCCTTCACTTGACGGCTGACCATCGGATGTGGGTTGCCCGTTGGATATGCTTACCGGTTAGTACTCACAGAATGGAAAGCAGCGTAAAACAACACAGATAAAAATAATAATTCAAATCTAGCCTCTGTAATACGTACATCTATGATATTTCACTATACCAAATGCCATTGTATCAAAGTCATAAGTGAATGTCATGTCTTCTTTATTGAATTTCATAAAAATTTATCAATGAGTTCAGAAGTTATTCTTATACATTGTGCTGAAGATGGCTTAATAAAGCTGAAAGATCTTCAAGTTTAATAAAACATTTTTCCATTTTTAAAAATTGAGCTGAATTATTTACATTGAGAGATACACTATATTATTTACTTTATTATATGTGGTTTGCTATTGTATAATAATATTTACTTTATTATATGTGTTTTACTATTGTATAACACACTAAATTATAATAAACACTATTTTATACACAACATACAATTTATTAGCCCTTGGATGTTGGAATAGTCTTCTTTATCCTGTTCTACCTTTGAATCTATGAAACCAGTCTTGATTTGCTTTGAATTTTGCAGTTTGATCTGAGGTTTATTTTGGAGTTTTTTGAAAATTAACCTAGCCTTCTCACAGATTAGTGCCTGAGTTACGGGATCTCCCTTTATCTATTTTTTATCTAATCCAGGTGAAAAGCAGCTTTTCCATCTCTTAACTGATTAAAGATTTATTCTTGTCAGAAATTTTTTGTGCTCCAGCAGACACTCCAGCATCCATAATCTTTTCTCTCTGTTGCAAAACATTGCCAAGTTATTCTAGAATGCAATACTCTTGAGCTACATCTGTAATTATGTTACCTTTCTGCATTTTATCTACAATTTCTTTTTTCTTTTCTATGTTTAATCAAGTTCTTTCCTGAATTATTCTTCCATTCAGTTCTCTTTGAACCCATCTCTAAATTTCACTCAAAAAAATAATAATAACTATGGATGCATAAATTTTTTACTCTCTGAAAAATGAAGAATTAAAAATTAAAACAAATAACACGAACAAACACAAAGCAGCCTAACAAGAATTGACTAATAACTGTGCAAATGCCAATTGCCATTACACAATTCCATGCACATGCATGTACCTTCCTGCAAAACTCAACTGTCGAATTGCGAGACTGATGAATTGCAGGACATCGAATTGCAAGGCACCACTGTACTAGTTCTATCGAGATAAAAAATATACATACTCAAGTTTGACTCTTACTTGAATGTAAATTGAGAGCTTAATTATACTGTAACTTTATAGAAATTCTTGAATTTATATGAAATATGTTTTGATTAATTTAATTTATAGTAAAAAAAAGTGATAGCTTATTTGTCAGTTTGTCTTGAAAAGTATTTTTTACAATATATATATAAATTTAATATAATAATATTAAGATAAAATTATCAAAATGTATTTTCTAATACTACAAAAATTAATAATAAAATTACTTAAATTACAGTAATAAAAAGACTAATAAAGGGGCTATTCATACTGTTAGTTTGTATATAACTGGAATACCATTAAATATTGATGAAGTGAGTAATTCTTTTGTTTGTTATAATTTTATTGCTATACTAATAATTTAGCCAAGATGAATGAATTTGCTTACTCAACTCTTTTGTGTACTGATAGGGGGCCTTGAAACAAGTCGGAAATGTCTAATGAACATATGGTCTAAATGGCACCATTTTCGAATTATAACCTTTAAAGCTAGCCAATCACCATTGAGTACACAAAGCATCACAATATGTCGCATTGCCAAGACGGATCGTGACGCTTTGTGTACTCGATGGTGATTGGCTAGCTTTAAAGGTTATAACTTGAAAATGGTGCCAGTTAGACCATATGTTCATTAGACATTTTCAACTTGTTTCGAGGCCCCCTATCAGTATACAAAATTTTGCAACGAAGTTTTTCTTCACCCTGTATATATATATATATATAGTGCACGCCAAAATGAATGCAACAGCAGCGAAAAAGTTAGTCTAGTGTAAGTTAAAAATTGTATTTATATCAGTTGGTATAAAATAAGAATTCGGAAAAAATATCAAACATTATTGTTTACACTATACTCCAAACAAGAAAAAGTGTAGAAAATCGAAAAATAAAAAAAAAGAAAAAGTAAAATAAAAAAAAAGTTAGAAACGGAATATAAACCAATGATGATAAACTAGAGTAAGATGCATTGACAGCCACCGCCATGTTATTTCAGTCACGCGACGTGTTTCATGTCATCACATGATCAACACGATGACTCATTGCTTCCCAGGCTTATTCAAATTTGACGAAGTCGACACGTGCTACTTCGAACATTATCAAGTAGCAAACGCGTTTTTACTTATTTCATTTTCCAATATTAACTTATTTTCAGTTTGTCAAATATCTTTTATTTAAAAATGTCCAATAACATGTAATTATTATTTTACTTCTTTCAACAAAAGAAAAGCTGCCTGTTCTGATACATATTTGCACCCATAATCTCTCTCTGTTGCAAAACGTTGCCACAGTTGTTCTAGGAACGTCATACTCAAGTTACATTTTAATTGGTCTATCTTTCTGCACTTTATTTACATTTTTTACTTCGTCTCTTTTGCAAAATTGAATGTTCTTCTTTTCGGAATTATTCCTCTGGTCAGTTCTCTTTGAACCAATCCTTACATTTCACAATTATTCCCTCTGGTCAGTTCTCTTTGAACCCATCCTTACATTTCATTCAAAAAATAATAATAATCTCTGGTCAGTTCTCTTTGAACCCATCCTTACATTTCACTCAAAAAAAGTTCTCTTAGAACCCATCTTTACATTTCACTCAAAAAAATAATAATTACAAATTTTTTACTCTTTGAACCCATCTTTACATTTCACTCAAAAAAATAATAATAATTATCTCTTTGAACCCATCCTTACATTTCACTCAAAAAATAATAATAATTACCAATATTGAACCCATCCTTACATTTCACTCAAAAAATTAATAATAATTACAAATAGTGTTCTTCTTTTCGGAATTATTCCTCTGGTCAGTTCTCTTCGAATCCGCAAGTGTTGTTCTTTTCGGAATTATTCCTCTGGTCAGTTATCTTTGAATCAACTTCACTCAAAAAAATAATAATAATTACAAGTTTTTTACTTTCTGAAAGGTGTAGAATTGAAAATTAACAGAAACGCAAATTTTTTACTTTCTGAATAATGTAGAATTGAAAATTAACACAAACAATATTTTTACTTTCTGAAAAATGTGGAATTGAAAATTAACACAAACAACACGGTTTTACTTTCTGAAAAATGTAGAATTGAAAATTAACACATACAACACGGGCAAGATTCCATGGTATCCCAAAAAGAACTGACAAATAGCAAATGACATAACACAATTCCATGCATGCGCATGTAAAAAGAACCTGACAAATAGCAAATGACATCACACAATTCCATGCATGTGCATGCGCAAACCCGCAGACAAATAGCAAATGACATCACACAATTCCATGCATGCGCATGCGCAATCCCAATAGCAAATGACATCACACAATTCCATGCACGCGCATGCGCAAACCCAATGACATCACACAATTCCATGCACGCGCATGCGCAAACCCGCGAAACTCAAATGTCGAATTGCGAGGCACCACTGTAACAGTTAAATCTTTTCCAAAAATTTTCTTATAATATTCTATTCTATAAATTTCAGTTGTTAATGTTCTATCAAAGATGCAAAATAAATGAAAATAATAATAATAATTGACTATTGCATAATAATATATTTGAAAAATAGACTGTTGCATTATGAACTATAATCTATTCCATAGCTGATTATTATTCATTCGTGATATAACATATACAAATAAATCTCATTTTAAAATTATTTATAAATATAATTGAACTGTTTAGAGTTGATTAATAAGTGACAAAAGTGCATATTTCTCAAAATGCAATTCAATAATAACGAAGGGACGGCGTAATTATTCAAATAATTTTTTCAAAAATTTTCTTATTCGTTTAGATGTTTTTCAATTCCAAGTGACAAAAGTGCATATTTCTCAAAATGCAATTCAATAATAACGAAGGGACGGCGTAAGTATTCACATAATTTTTTCAAAAATTTTCTTATTCGTTTAGATGTTTTTCAATTACTCTTTCTTGGTTTATTCTATATCTATAAACTATTGATATATATTAAAAATCTAAAAGAATGGTTGCTGCAACGACATAAATAGTGTTTTGTCCAAAGTCCTAGCCACAGGAAGAAAAATGGAATTTGATTTTAAAGTGAAAATATCAAAGTTACCTTTATTATTATAATAAGCCGATGTTATAAATCTCAAATAGCTTAAATTTATATTCTAGGAATTTTTCGCAAGAATAGTTGTACAGTATTTAATGATGATATTGTGACAATAACGCCAATACATTAAACATATTTAAATCTTTTATAAGACTATAAAAGATGTCAGTCCGTATAAATATGTTTTAATATAAAGTTTTGAGTTATTTTTTGTTATTAAACGAAAACCATACAAAAAATATTTTTCGTATAGTTTTTAAGAACTTCTTCAGGTGAGGTTTGTATTGACTGTTTCGATGTAGCGATGAGCTATACTATTGCACAGTGACTAAGTATTTACCAGCGATTCGTATTCAGTGTGAACTAATCATAAACAATAGGCAATAGCCGCAATTTTGTAATATTTCATGATGAATATGCAAAATCGGTTATTATATTATTTATCATCCATCCTAGTAGATTATCATTTATTTCAGAATAGACTTTTAATGAAATCATCTTTATTATATTATAAAAAATTAAGCTGAAATTATTAAATATTATGAATTAAGATAATTTAAATATCTTAATTCATAATATTTAAAATACGGTATATTTTTTTTTATAAAATATGAAGTTAGGAAAAATCGGTATCTTTCAAAACCTCCAGAAATCGAGATTTAAGAGGTGAGAAAGGTTTTAGATATACTAAATCTATTAACATAATATTAACTGTATTTGCAGTATTTATTTACTGATGGCTGATATAATAACTTCAATAATCACTGGTAAGGCCACTTATATTTTCCGGAATTGAAGGTACAGTATTTGAAATATATGAACAATACAGGTACTCCTCACTTAACGACCGAGTTCTGTTCTCACGACTTGGTCGATAAGCGAGTGATTTGTTTGTATATACTGTATTTAGAACAAGTTACTTGCTTAAGTTCTCATGGCTATAAAGAAATTTGTATCTTAATTATGCACAAAATATTTTTTCACCAGATTTTTGGAACTACGAGTGCGAACAGTTACGTGTAATAGAAGTCGTAAGTGACGCATACGAGCGCAAACCAAATTTTCCATTAAAAAAAAAAAGCCGTAAGCTCGGACGTAAATTCGAGCAATCGTTAAACAAGTAGGTCGTTAAGTGAGGAGTACCTGTATAGAAAATATATACTGTATATGATTTATAAAAACAATTATCATAATGTTTTTCATTTCCTAGGAGAAATAACATAAGATTTGAGTTAATTAATGCTGAAAAAACATAATTTATTTCATTTTAATTCCTTTAAAAACAATTTTGAATAGATTCACACATTCTTATTATATTTTAAATATAGAAAGGCATATAAAGCATTCTATTGCATTCATATGAATAGCTTCTATTGATAGCTTCCATTTACAATTGCCGCCATTTTGGATCCATCCATTTACAAAGCATTTATAAGATATATTTTCACAATGATTTTAGCTATTATAAGAATATGATCATTTTATTTTATAGAAACATGTTTTATTATAAATTTTATTTAGTTATGATTAAGAATTTACAGTACTTCTCTTCCTTCCTTTTCAAGAGAATATCGAGAAAAAGTTCGTGGGAGATTTATATATAAAAATTCCTAGAGGGGATTTCTTATATTTTATTCTTGTAATATTACTGATTGATGATAATTTTCAGATAGATTTAATTTTTATTTATTAATTTATTGTATTTGTTTGCTTAGAAAAGAAAGAAAATGAATAAAATATGCATTTTATCAATTATATAATTTCGAAATTAAAAAAATATATCCAGACTTAGTTAAACACAAAAAATATTAATGTAATATCAGTACTATATTATCGAAACTAAATAAAATTTATATTAACAATGATTTTGTATATAAAAATTAAACACAGTATAAACTACAGCTTTAATAAGATAATTACAAATAAATAGTTTTCTTATATTACAGTTGATGATGCTTAAATTATATTCCTATTTCGCATATTATCTACTGAAAAATGTAGAAAATTTGCGTATATTAAATTTAATCATTAAGTTCCTTTCTGAACATTTATTTAGTAGATCTACCAGAATATTTAAAGACAAATCACAATAAACTGAATAAAAGTTATATATTGATTTTAATTTTCACATTCTAGTTTAATATTAATTACACTTTTAAATTTTATTTACTATTTTTTAATTAAACGAATATTTTCGTAAATGTTGATCAAATAGTTTAAAAATTATATAAAGAACAATTCCCATGATCATTTCTGGTTTAAAAGTTATGGAGAACTTCGTTAGTTTGAATGGTCGACATTTTTAAATAGTTGAAGATAGAAGATTTTATAAATAAACAAAGACAGCAAGAATTTGACAGGAAAAATAAAGTTTAGTCTGCATAAATTAATCTAATATAAGATTATATAAGCTATCAAAGTTTGTCTAATAAATTTTATAGAATCTATTTAGTTCAAAGGAGATTAATAGAGTACTATATTTCAGAAATTTGAATGCCCGACATTTTTAAATGATTGAAGTTATTAATTTAAAAAATGAACTTCGAAGTATTCTTTAAAAGCAGAAAATTCTACTGAATTTCATGAAATTCTACTAATTACTGTAGTTTAAAAGTTATCAGAGAGTAAATACAGCTGAACTGAGTGTGTGATGATCTTATAAGTTTAACTTTCCTTCAGAATGTGGGCTAAAATAATAAATTGCTTATTATCATTTTTCATTTGAGTGGAGATATAAATACCTTTGATAATAAAGTTTCAAATTCAATATAATTATCTGATCTAGCGAGTTATTTTCTGAAAATCGGTTGACTTTCTAGACTTCAGATTTTGGTTGACTTTCTAGACTAGACTTCAAAATTTTTCACAGATCCAAAGTAAAAAACTTCTTGTTTAATATAATGAATAAAAAAAAATATTAAAACAAATTTCAGAGTATCAAGATTAAATTTCACAATTTGTCCTTACAATAAAGATATCCATATGAATATCAACACATTCTAAGACAAATTATGAAAAATAAGATCTTCAATTTGATTTCTATTTATCTGCTATTATATAGTTATTGATAAAATAAAAATTATGGTAATTTTAGTGCCTTGTAAATTCTATGCACCATCTACTAGCTATTATGTTATTAATTTGAATGAATTCATTGCAGTTTTTCTTTTTAGATCCAAATAATTCAATTCAATATTCAAAATTAATTCAATATTTAATTTAATATTGCAAACTGATATGAATTATATAATTGTTATCTATACATACTATAAATTAAATATTGAAACATATCGTGGTAACTAATGCTGTGCCAAAGCATTCAAAATAATAAACTAAAAGTACTAAAATAACTATTAGTTCATTTGTTTAAAAAAGAAATTTTGCCGATACTAATTATTTTTTAAAATATTTCCCCAACTTAAGGAAAAAAATCCTTTAAATATTATTTTAAACAACTACATTATAGTCTTATGATTCCAAAGGTATTTTGATTATTAAGCAAAATTATGTACAAAATAATATCATATTTAACCATTCAAACTAATCATCCATTTATGATCAATCACAAATAAAGTTTCATATAGTATCTGAGAGGAAAAATAGACTTTATGCACTGAAAAAAATAGTTTCATTGCTATAATGTATCTCAAAACCATTTACTAACAGTATCTATAGAAAAGTATATGGTCTATTCTACCTTCAGATATAAAAAATAACCAGTTTTAAAGTAATATCTTTTACAGTATCTGTAGGTTATGGTCATGCGAAATTTTAAACCATAAGTATCACGTAAATTTTCTTGCTATTTAAGGTTAATAAGCATTTTATATACTAAAAGTCTCATATTTAAAAAAAATATTTAATGATTATTAGAGTAAATAATTTGTTATCGAAATATCATCACACGTTTATATTTTTCAAAGAATTATACATTAAATAATAACACTATATAGGTCTTTTTACGTTTAGATTTATAGCTTATATTTCACATTATTAAACATTTAATAAAACATTATATTTTTAAATAAAAATGTAAACGTGAGCGTTTAATGTTTAAAATTTCAGTGTATTTGCATTTAAGATAATTAACGAAAATCATTTTTTTTTGTTCTATTTTTTAAACCAAAAAAAAAAAATTATCGCAGAAAAATTTCTTTTGTTTATACGCTATCTATTAATAAACGATAATTAACGTTATCTCTGCACAGATTGTTCGTAAAGAATTGTTTTACACCGGAGACTTTTATGCTAATTTAAAGATTCTTTTGCGTACGAAAAAATTTATTATCCGTTCATGGACGACAGCTTTAGACAATGGATAGAATGTAAGAAAAATAATATCAGCCAGTTCTGTAACTAAGCAGCATCACTGCTAGTCCGAGTATATGAAGAGAGGTTGGGTAGCAGTTCACTAACATAGCATGCATTCCACAACCAACAGCCGGAGAACCCGGTTTGTACACGTTCTTTCCCATTTCGCGATATTCTTAGTGTGCTATAGCAACATCACTTTACCTTTTTTTAGTTTCACTCGAGACCTGGCAGCGTTGTTAATTGGTATGGAATTCGTTCTTTGTTATATTAAACTAAATATTCCGTTTCATTCGCTACACAAAATAATTTTCTAACATTTCTTTCCACATAATTAATTTATTTCTTCTTTTATTAAATTCTCACAAAGCTCAAATATTCAGTGATTAAACTTAAAAAAAAAATGCGTATATTTTATATACAATTTTTAAATGCCATAAAATAGCGTTAACAGTTTCGTGAGGAAATTTAATAAGTTATTTCAACTCTTTAAAAATGCATTTATATCATATTATTATTTATTTATAATCTCATATGTTGGTTTTAATATAAATAAATTATATATTTATTGAGTTAGCTAATAACGCTGATTATTTTATTCACGTGTTAATGATATGTTAATCTGCTGATCTGTAAATTTTTTTTATTTGAATTAACAAATATAATGATAAAAAAAAAGATATATATTTTTATTATTATTATTATTTTTTTTTTTATTATTTTTATTTATTTTTATTTTTTTTTTTTATTTTATTATATATTAAAAATTAAAATATATAATGATAAAAAAAAGATTTATTTTTATTATTATTATTATTATATAAAAATAACTATTAAATAATAGGTTTATTTGCAAGTCGACATATGTAAAACTATCCCGAAACAAGTATGTATTAATAACAACAACAACAGTAGTAAGAATTACGATAAAATTTCAATTGAGTTCGATTGATCCATGGGAAACTTGTTTATCGCTGATTTAAAACAACATCGATTGTTTTTAAAGAGTATTATTATTTTTCAGGATGTTTTGCTTAATATAGTAGTCATCACCATATATAGTAATACGCGTCATTTTCAAGTTCATAAGGAGAGGAAGAACAGGTAAATTATAAAAGAACAAGAAACATCTTCATCTGATTGTCACGTGGACTGAGCAGACAGTCTGCTATTGGTCAGACGTCTTGCATACCGGAGTGCTCCCAACATCGCCCTTCGGCAAGGACGGACCGTACGGACATTTACCCCGGACAAGCGGAGATGATGGTCGTCCTTGCTCCGGATGCATTTAAGGCTACGGTCAATATATCCGCAACATTTGTCGGAGTTGTCAGAATAACAATACAGAACGTTCAACCAGTGTATGAGACATTTAGTCTTTTCGTTCTGATCGCTAAAACAGGGGAGATGAATGGTAAGAAAGTTTATGTAGTTTGTCTTCAAAATATGTTAAATTTGATGTTATTTGTACATAATTTTGCTTAATGATGTTACTAATTTAAGACTGAATTATATTATTCTCATGACGAATCGTATTTCGCTTTCATTCGATTGTTATTCTCTTTAACGTTTACGTCACTCGTCACGTGGTCGACGAAGCAGACGACCTTTGTAGGTGAAAAAGATCGGTGGTGTTGCTACATCGCAATTTTTTGTGTAATCCTGTTTTTCACTCAGTAAACGTATTAAATAATATGCTAACATTAAAAACGAGCTGAATTGTATATTTATGAAGTTAAGTAATTTTTAAATTTATTATGGTCACGTGGTTTACGAAGCAGACGACCTCTTGTAGGTGATCAAGTTTTTTTTTTGAGATTATGAAACAAGCTTAATTAATGAAACCGCTAAAATTTTGTTTAAATATTTACATAGAAACGTTTACGATATTAAAAATTCCTCATATTAAATATACTTTAATCACGTAAATCAAATAGTAAGGTGTTATCTCGTGTGCCATTCCGTCACGCTTACAAGTTAGATATAATTTGGAGTGGGCGTTAGAAATGTGTTTTTTTAAGTAAACATTTTTAAAGGACAAGTTTAGCGTGTTACTTCGCATTTGATAATATTCTGATGAAGCGTTAAAAATTTGCGTAATAGATAATTTGCTGTAAATGACCTTTTAAGTGCATACGGGAATACCATACAGATTACGTCATTTCAGACGACGTTTATAAATCTTGTATCCGTCAATGATCGCAACGTTAATTTTTAGCGCCAATTTGAAATTATTTTTATGAAAACTTTTTAAAAATTTGAATAAGATAACCTATATTTTATGTTGTTAGTACATGAATGAATTTATACGATAATTCTAGGGTATATCTCAAAAGTTGAAAGTTTTAAGACTACAAGTTTTAAATGATTTTATTCTGACAAACATTGCGCGTTCTCTATCTTTAGAATTATTGATAAACATAGTTATCACAATTTCCCCTTCAACTACGTAATAAGATTATACTGTATTTGTAGGAGATTAAAAAGGGGTCATGAGAAAATACAATATATCTACAACTTGAATATCTATAAAAAGAACTTCATATTGCTTCTAATAATAGAAAAAGAAACATTTCGCCCTAACAAACAGGTAGCTGACCCTGGTAAAGTTGGTGTAAACAAATAACTGTATATTGTTATGAATATATATTTCCCCACTAGATGGCTTCGATTCAAAACATGTGTTTTCTTTTCAACCAATCACTGTTCTTCTTAGTAGGAATATTTCCTTTTTTTTTATAGATGATTCACATGATTTTTATTTAATTTCTTTTCAGAATAATCCTGTTACAAAATTAATATAAATCAGCCAGAATTTAAAAATGGAAGAATCATTTTTCTTTTATAGGTAATATATATGTATTTATTGTTATTTATTTTTAATGAAAATAATTTAAGAAAATTCGATTTAAAATTTAAAAAATAATGTTTTTAAATTTTAATAGTTAAGACACGTGGGTTGCGTGTATAACGTCACGTCGTGAAAGGTGCAAAGTGTCGCCGATAAGTCTAAAATGTGTTTCTTTCATGACCATGTTAGACACTGAAATCATACAAACTTATCGGAAAGGTATTGATCAGAGTCCAGATCGCGCTAATTATCTGATATGGTACCAAAGGTTTAAATGTAGTGTCAACACAGAGCGATATGTGTTACATATATAGTAAGCAAATCATACTGATAATTTATTTGTACACTACCTGAGCGTGCATCGCTGACTACCGATAACAGTATACTAACCTTATTTTTCTTTTAATAGGTTTATTAATATGTAAATGTTTAACATAAACGACACACATATCATAATATTAATATACTGTAATCCGTTTAAAAATTAATCTTTGACAAAATTGCGTTTTTTTTTCTGAAAGTTGATATTAGTTTTTGATAATCTGTTAGATAATTAATGATAATATTTGTGCATCTTTAAAAATACATTTATACAGTACTTTTATTGATAATATTTTTAGTTAACATTATTCTGTTAAACATTCGAAGAGGAGTTTTTATTAACTGTTACCGCATTGTTTTCCATTTAGTAGTCAGTAAATTCCCTAGATTAAAATAAACAGCTATTCTAAAAATCGTTTTTACCGACTCGGAAGTTGTGTTAAACTCCAGACGGATTATTAGACTGGAGCGACTGCCTTATCTCTTTCCCCTTTTGTTTTTACTGTTATGTAGCCAATCTCAAGGCCAGGGGTGGGATAGCGTAGCTACAACAGTGAAAGGAACCATTTTATCTCTAGACGAGTGCCAGAGACGGATGTATGACTCTGATTATGTTGCGTACGTGCGTGACTCGTTAACGTGACGATTTTTTAACTAGAAAATTACTAGTATATAGATGCACCCGTACCATGCAAGTGTGTAGTTGCGCCATTACCGCATTATAGGTAAGTTTTTCCCCCTCTCTTTCTAAAGAATCTGTTAATGGAATTCCACCGTTGCATTTTGCAAATCATTGCTGCTATAATTATTCATTTAGCAACATTCTGCATAGAATAAATAATTTAGAATAAACTAATAAATAATCGCTTCTAAAAATACAAATTGATATACTTGCATTTTATTTTTCCAGATTTAGATTTTTATATTATTCTTATTTTGTTCAAAATTTAATAAAAAAAATATATTTAAATTTGATCGAATTCAAATTAATAAAAAAAATAAAATCTTAATAAATTCTCATGTGTTTTCAATTTAATCTATATTTTCATTTCAATTAGTTTTAACCTTTATCCTAATTTAAAGTTCGGATTAGCGCGAGATAAAGATCATCCCGTCCAAGTTTATCCACGTGATTTTAACATGTGCTTACACTGACGTCATTCCTGTATATAGTTGATTTGTGTACCGTTTGTTATACCTGACTTTTTTTGCTGTTTTCTGACTTTTAGATTTGGAAAACTTGTTCAAGTTCAAAACAGGAAACTAGGATGATTGCATCAAAACGTTCGATCGAATTGTCTTGCGTTCCTAGAAAAGAATGTCGGACTTCGATGATAACGCGCATGTCCCCGGGTAAAGAATTTTTAACTTCCAAACAACCGTGGGAATTTGTACTAGTTAGATAAAAGAATTCTTTCATTTTCTAAAAGTTCCTTATTTCAAAACAAGTAATCCATTGACGTTTGAAAGGATGAATCATCTGTGGGCGTTTGACTCAACCGACTTTTATTACATTCACTGTAGTTATTACGATGAAAAGTAATCAGGTAATATTTTTTAATGATTTTTTAAAAATATTTTATGTCATGTGTTCAGCAATTATTGCGTTATAAATTTCATACCCGCTATTAACTGGACAAAGTGGACGGCAGTTATGATGTCGATATTATTGTTTTGATCTATGTAGAGACTAGTCAAGTATGTCTATAGCATAATATCAAACTGGGACATTGTACTGGCAAATGACCTTCAAGGTTGGAGTGGGTGGACGTTGCTTCTCTTTAACCATCTGAATATTTTTATTAAGTTGGAAATTCCAATGTTATTTCTAGATATACATACAAGTTTAAATATAAAAAATATATTATTTCATTAGATTTAGATTTATCTACCGGATGTTAACTCTTTAAGGTAGTTGACGGGAAATGATGTCATCGAATGACTGTTTGAGGGGGAGGAGCAGAGGCGGATAGACGAACGAACAAACTGGTCTGAGGTTAAACGTGGGTGATGTTTGTTCGAATTTTTATCAGCAGTTGTAATTTTACCGTTTATTCTTTATTATACAATATCTAGAGTAGGATGACAGCGAGGACATATGTCAGACACTTGAATCCGTTTTTATTCTTTTTTTTTATATGGCAGAATCCCATTCAACTATTAATGCAACTTATAACCCGGATGGATACCTCAGATGAAATTTTTTTGCTCACGCATTATTTTATGACTAAAAAAACTTCATATTTTCAGTATTTACAGCATTTTTTGGTCATAAGTACTGTAATGGCTAAATGCCACGATATATCTTTTTTTACAATATAAAAATAAAAATTTAGATTATCAACATAAAAATTTGGTTTTGTGTTATTTATTTTTTCCATATTTTACATATTTAGGATACTTTCTGACAAATTTTCTCATTATGTTTTTATGAAATAAGAATATCGAATCTTAAATTCAGTATATCAATATAGATTAGTAATAGATTTCTGCTGTTTCAATAAATTTTATTTTTTTCCCATTTTATATTGTTACTCCAAATATCTAGTTTTATTTAGCTATTTTATTTATTATTTTTCCTCTAAGAATTACTAAATCTAAAAAAGTTTATTTAACTTTCTATTTTAAAATATGCAAATGCATTTGTCCGCAATAAAAATGAAATGGTCTATAGTTATAAACATCGAAAATTTAAGGGAATTATTTAAAATCATTAAATAATAAATGAATAATTTCAGACTATTATATTTAACATAGAAAAGTTATAAACTTGTTAGTTTTTAGTACTAACAATAGTAAACTAGTAAACTAACATAGATGGAATACTGCTTATTTCTCATTTTCAAGTTAAACGTTTCAAAATATTATTTTCAATATTAATAAAAGACAAATTGCAATTTAAAAAGTATGCATTAAAATCGTTTGAGATTGATGATTTGCATACAAATATTGAAAAGTTCTTATCAGACAGGATCATATATCGCTAATTCGTCAATTTTAATAAAAATTTGACAAAATGTTTATTCATCCCAGCTGTATTTGACCTCAGTGGACGTTAACCCTTTGAAGTTGCTAAAGTAGAGATTTATGTGAATATGTATTGAATATATCGCTTAGTCAGGTGGATTTTAGAACCATATGTAGGAGTGCTTGCTGACAAAACTTGTTATTAACCTTTTTCAATACGTCATAAATTTCCTGCCCAGCATATTTCCTTCTACGTCGTTTGATAAGTAGAAATTATTTTGCAATGTATTAAAAGCTTCTATTTTTTTTTGTCTGCGAGAATGTGTCACGGGATTGGCACGTGCTGTGACAAGAGAAGATTTTGAAAAGTTATTTATTTAATATAAGCAGTTTTTTAATTAAATAACATTTCGTCAAAGGGCATGTTTCTATTAAGTAATTCTCGGTAGTTTAGAGGTTAAAAATACAAAATCAATTTTGTATATTTATATTATGAATGTATAGTTGTATTTAAATTTTAAACGTTTGTTTTTACTTTCTCTAGGATTATTCAGTACCAGCTCTATGTTGTCTCTGACAATTTCTCCCTTAGTCATCTCTTTTAATATTGATCTGTTAAAGATTAAGGTGAATAATACTTCAGAAATTCTCTCCACAGAAACAAACTGTGTTTGCCATGAATTTATAAAACAATTGATTTTAAAAGACACTATTTCTAATAATTTGTACACGGTGTTTCTTCGAAAGTTACTCGAATCTAAGCAGAGCGGTTTGGGTGCCACAAGGACCACAGATCCGCAAAGTGTCCCATCAGATGAATCCCCCAACAGTAATCTCTCATGTGGACTGTTATCGAGGCAGATGATTGGTTCCGACAGGTCAACAATGACTGGAAGTAATAATCCAAGTTCAGAAAACCAACCCTGGCTAACAGATGTTACAACAGGAAATATAAGAGACATTTCACATAGTGGAGGAATGTTGCAGTTACCATCATCTAGTGTTTGTGGGACAGAGTCTGGCCCTCTGTTTCCAAATCAGTCAGGTATTTTTCGTCCTACCATGTCTATGATAACACCTACGAATCTTGCTAGTCAGCAACAGCATTATGCTCCACAATATCAGAGTCACTTTTCATCTATAGGTGGGTCCAATTTGTCTTTATTTTACCGTCAATCACATTTGACTTATCCTCCAGCCTATACTCATTATAGACCACATATGTCTGGGACCACTCATACCATTGTGCCTGGTAATCAATATATTCAAGTAGAACCTTATTCCCTTTTAAGTAATATGCAAAATGTAGTACCATACACTCAACCTCAACTACCTCATTCTCCAGCATTCCGAGCTACCAACACTATAGGATCAAGAGATCCTTCTTCGTATCCTCAATTTCACATACCTGATAAAAACAGAGAGGAAACAAATTCAGCCATGCCATATGCTTCTTTGATCTCTAAGCAAGACAAACAGTTATCTAAGTCACCATCATCAATAGATAAAGATGCCAAATCTTCTCAGGTAAATAGAACTTTGAAGAATGAACAAACAAGTTTTGCAGATCCTAATACTTTTAGAGAAAAAGGGCAGATTAAAATAAAAACACAGTCTTTGTCATCTGCGTATCAAATTCCATCTGGAAAAGAAGGAAGTCTAAAACATCGCATTTTACGTCCTCCACAAAACATTAATATTACACCAACATCAATATCTGTTATTAATGAAGCACCTCATTCAGCGCCACCTACTGCACGTGATAGTAAAGAAGTTATTTCTCCAAAACAGGCTAGATTCAGTACTCCAATAACTACTAAACAAGAACAAACTTATACTTTATCTAATCAAAATTCTTCAAGTCGGACTTCAGTTATATCCACTAGAAGCCAACTTCATCATCCAACATATTTTACAAAAGGATCTATTATCCAGTTAGCAAATGGTCTTTTGAAACAAGTAGAAGAATTAACAACAGATGATTTTGTAGAAAGTGCTGCCCTTAGTACTAATTTATCTATGGATCGTAGTACTGTTGTTAAAATTGAAGAAAAGCCAGAATCTGGTTTGGCAGTTCTTGGTTTTAGTGTTGGATTTAAACAAGTACAGGTAAGAAAATATTTGATGATTAATTGGATTTTAAGACTTGTAAATTGTTGGTCAGGTTTTGATTTTTCTATTATTATTTATGTTTTATTGCTACAGAAGCATTTTGGCCATCTTTTAGCTATGTTAATTATAACAACATTCTTTAAAAAAAAATTTTATTTTGTATATTATTAATAATAGAAAATTTTACTAGCTTATACAATTATAAAGATAAAATAAATTTTTTATGCAATTAAGAAAATTCCTGAAATCATGTCTTAGGTAGGAAATTTTATTCATAAACAGTGTAAATTTTCTTTTATAAACATGAATAATAAAATTGAGCTGACTATATAATTTTTTTGTTCTAAATAAATTCTATAAAAAAAGACTTCTTATAAAACAAGTTATAAGCATACCTCATTATTGTGGCATAACATTCCAGACTAACATTGTAAAGTGAATCACAGCCTTTTTTTCATTTACTAATGTATATAATAGCATAAAAACATATTCACACTATTATTAAGTGATAGTGTGAACATGTTTTTAGCACTAGTCCTAAAAAACTCTGCCAGATGGCTATGCTTTAAAGCAATTGTCTATCACTTTAAAGAATCAAAGTTCGATTCCAGATCTCACACCTTCAGTTTCTCAAGATAGCTCCAGGTTCTATATATTAATTTATGTTTTATATACCTATTCTAAATATCATTTTGCAGATAATTTTCATTTGGAGATATAAAAGAAAAACATGGAATATAATTGAGAAGCACTGTGTTAGCAAAGAGCCATAATGCGAAGTATGCCTGTATATAATATTCAAAATAAAAATAAGTAGCTGACTTTTCTATATACTCAGCAAAATTATAAAATTTCAATCATCCTTATCATTATAACACTAAATAGAAAATTAATTAGATTTAAAATGGGTGAAATCAGTCCTGACCTACATTAGCAGAGTTAAATAGTACAGTGGTGCCTTTTAATTCATCAGTCTCACAATTTGACAGTTGGGTTTTGCCAGATGGTGCATGCACATGCATGGAATTGTGTTATGTCATTTGTTATTTGTCAGTTCTTATTGGGCTGCTTTGGTGTTTTTTTTTTTTTAACACCCCTTTCCAATCGGAGATTACTAAGGTGCAGGGACAGTTCCAATCATTGGCTGCACTCATACCTGTGGAGGGAGGCTGGATGGTGAAGAATGGGGATTGCCAGGCCCGAGCCCAGTATCCCGAAAAACTTTTCAGGAGATGCCGCACTCAGGACGCGAACCTGAGTCCTCCTGCATATCAGCCAATGTGTTACCACTCGACCATCTGGCCGCCTGCTTTGGTGTTTGCTGTTATTTCGGTTTAAAAAATTCTGTTGTGAATCTCAAGGGTTAAATTTGGCAAGTTGTTTGAATTTATCTGGTATAGTATATGCTTAATAATTCAAGCTAATAGGAAAATAATCATAAATACAGATATTTCTCCAATTACAAACATCTAAATATCTAAGTTATGAACTTTTGAACATAGGAACACATTATTTTGTTTTCAGATTTTAGGAAAATTCAAAAATTAAATTCAAAATAACATAATTCATTAAATTAAGTATTATGATGGCAAACTAATATAACAACAAATTTATTAAAATAGTACATAATTATTTAATGTATTATTATAGTATTACAAATTGAAAGTGGTACAGTTTCTGTCTGAAATCCCCATTATAAATGAGCATTTACAATAAAATTTCTGAATAAGAAACTTCCAATTAGTAACATATAGTACACAAGCAATATAGTATGTTTGATTCCTCTGTGTTTAGCATAAGAGTTAATTTCAATTATGAACAAAGCTTACAAATGAATTGTTTGTATAATCAAATATGCAGTTAAAAGAAAATAATAATAATTCTAAAGTTTAATTAATTGTTTACATTCTGATATAATCATATGCTAATTAACAAGATATTTTTCTTTTAACTGCATATTTGATTAGTTTCCTATTAGTTATTTGCTTTCAAAATAATACATTCTTTGAAGATAAGGAATTAAAATTTATAGGAATTATATTTCTGTTAAATATAAGTTAAATCTCTTTTTAACAAATTCCACAATAATGAAATTTCTAGAATAATAAATAACTTGCTTAAAGTTTAACATTCAAGCTATAGAAACTATATTAACATTTTGCACTCCATTCAGTTTTCTCACAGTCTTCTCACCAACTCTACTTAAATTTTTGAAAAATTTCTCTTTTAGCATTTTTTGCTGTAACTTATTTTCTTTATAAAATTTTTTAATAAAGTTTTGCAGTTTTGTAGCGGAAGTTCTGTTACAAGATGATTTTTTTTTATACTATAAAATATCATTTAAGTAACTAAGTCCTCATTTATCCAAGGTTTCAAAAAAAATAAATGAAATTTTTCTGATTTTATTCAAAATAAAGCTTATTTTTTCATATTGAACAAGCAAAATTTTTAATTATTATTGTATCAGTAATATGTTTTCTATCATATGATGATTAAATTGCATTGTATTTGTAAAATTTTTTCAACTAATGAAGCATTCTTAGCTTGTTAATGTCAAAATTAAATTATTTGATTGATAATAATAATGTTGTCATTTCTCTTGTTTCAATACTATCAGTGAAATATTTATTTGATAATATAAAACTGTATTCAGAACTATTATTTGTTTTATTTATAAAACAATTTTTGTATAAAAATTTTTAAACTATTGTTCAGAAAACAAAATTCTGTTTTTTATTTGAAATATTTATTTATTACATGAGTGAAGTTTTTATTCTATATTTATCTTTTATAATATGTTTTTACACCAATTCAATAATTTTCTGTGGTAATAGACTAATGTTTTATGGTATATGTTAAGTTTTTCTACAGTATATAAAATTGTATTATAAATAAAACTAACAGCATGATGGCAGGATGCCTTCGTACTGTTAGTTTTATTTATAGAGTTACTTTGGCAGTGTAATGGAATAAAATTGCATTATTATGATCGTAAAGTCAATAGAGTGGCCTCGCAATTCATCAGTCTCACAATTCAATAGTTGGGTTTCGCAGAATTGCGCATGCACGTGCATGGAATTATGTGATGTCATTTGTTATTTGTCATATGTCCTTTTTTAACTAACTGCTTTTTCATACTATAAAATCTATAATGCAAATGAAAGCACTTCATGCAGTTGTGAAAAATTCTCAAAAATTATACTTTTATTGACTCGCTAACGTTTTAGGTACGATATCTTATCCTCTTCAGGCTATACACTTTTTTGGAATAAGAATTTTGAATCGATTCGAAGAGGGTACGATATCGTACTGAAAACGTTAGCGAGTCAATAAAAGTAAAATTTTTGAGAATTTTTCATAACTGCATGAAGTGCTTTCATTTACATTATAGTTGTTATTTGTCAGTTCTTGTTGGGCTACTTCAGTGTTTGCCATGTTGTTGGTTTTAATTTTCAATTCTGCATTTTTCAGAAAATAAAAAATTTATGCATCTATAATTATTATTATTTTCTTGAGTGAAATTTAGGGATAGGTTCAAAGAGAAGTGAACAGAGGAATAATCAGGAAAGAAGAAAACTTGATTGAGCATAGATAATGTGCAGAAAGGTAGAACAATTACAGATGTAGCTCAAAAGTATGGCATTTCTTAGGACAATTTGACGACATTTTGCAACAGAGAGAGATTATGGGTGCTAGGGTGTCTGCTGGAGCAATGAAAATTTCTGCCAAGAATAAATCTTTAATCAATGAAGAGATGGAAAAGTTGTTTCTCATCCGAATTAGATAAAGATAAATAAAAAGAGATCCAATAACTCTAGCAATGATCTATGAGAAGGCTATGTTAATTTTCAAAAGAATTGCAGAAGAAAACTCCAGGATGTACCTCAGATCAAACTGAGGAATGTAAATCAAGTTGAGCCTGGTTTCAGAGATTCAAAGGTAGAACAGGATAAAGAGGACTTTATTCCAACATCCAAGGGCTAATACATTGAGTGTATTAAGTATAAAATAGTGCATTTTGTAATTTAGTATGTTATACAATAATAAAATATGTTTATTAAAGTAAATAAATACTATATTGTATCTCTCTCACTCACTAGTAAGGTAGTGGATTGGAGGTCCGACAATGAATTAATCTATTTTCCATAGTCTTATATGGGAAATATTGTCTCGTAATTCGACATTTTCTCAATTTGACATTAGTTTGGCAACAGATTAGTGTCGAATTGCGAGGCACCATTGTAATACATTTAATTTTTCTAGTTAATTTTAAATTATTTTGTTGTTTTAACATTCCATCACTTTTTATTGATGATTTTTTTAGTTTTGTTTGGTTTTCTGCCATCTGAAAGTCAAACACTGCTGGGTTGAAGAAAGTCAAGATTTATGTTGTTTTTGTGAAAGATGGAACAAATTTAGAAATATTTAATTATTATTTAGAATTCATAAATGCTTATTTATAAATAAAAGATTACTCAAAGGTCACAGAAAAAAAGATCAGAATTTTGTTGAAAAGGGAATAAATAATAGAATAAATCTGAATTAGATATCATGATTGTGCACTAAATGTTCTACATGCTCATCTAAACTTATCTTTTTCTGTGTCTTCTACGTTACGGATCAATTCCTCAAAGATCAGTATGTCTTCAACTACTGATGTGGTGTTCCAAATAACATATGAAGGGCCCTTTCTAAGGAGTCTTTCTACAAAATCTGGTATTTCAATGTCCCCCACAGTTGTAAGTACTTGTTTTAAGTCTATAGATAATTAAAACTTTGCTTATACCTTGTTTGGAGGGCTATTTTTTGTGTTATTATTGTCCATTATCATATTTTGAACTTGTATTTACATGCAAAAATAAATAATTGCATCATCATTAAATATTTTAAAGAAATTATTTTGTATACTATATTATATTTATGAATATATTACAAATACTTATTGTAATTTTGTTCATGCTAAAATTTCTTAACATATCATCATAATAACTATTTAGCACATCATCAAGATTGTTTTCAAGTATATGTAAGAGCATGGATGCTGTTAAATTTAAAATATCAATAGCAATCAATTATAATAAGAGTTGTGTCTGGTTTTTCTATATTTAAAATAAGATTATTTGATGAATTTAAAACATTTTATATTAATATTTATTTATTTTAATACAAAACAAATTTTTAAACATTTTCTATGATTTTATTTCAATTTGTTTTTTTTCTTCATTTATTTATTTATTAAAATTAGAGAATGTGTTGTAAACTTAGTTTCTTATGATGTTGGAAAGAGTTCAGAAATTTGCTTTACTTAGATCCCTGATTATTCTAAACTTGAATTTCTTAAGATTATTGTTTTATTAAATTCATATGATATTATACAAGAAAACTCTTAAATTAAAACAATAAAATTATTTTTAGTTGGATGAAATAAATATTTTAAAAATCTAGTACTCTAAGAATGATTACAGTTATTCTACATAAACAACAATACATTATAATTGTCCAATTCATTTTAAAGAATTAATAGCAGAATTTAACAATTTTTATCAGGTAAAATTCAGTCCAGAAGGCTCTATGGTTTTAACAGCAAGTGCAGATTGTTCAGCAAGAATTTGGGATGCTTTTTCAGGAATTTGTCAGCAGACATTAATTGGTCATTGTGATGAAATATTAAGTTGTGAATTTAACTATCTTGGAGATACTATTATAACAGGCAAGTGTTAATAATTTTAATCATTTAAATTTATTTCAGAAAAAAAATGTTATTCTTATTTATAAAATTTATTTTAGGTGGCAAAGATAATAAGTGTTTCATTTGGAAATAATCATAATGAAAAATTTTGATTTACTGATAAACTTCTCCTTCATATACTAGTCCTTTGTAAAATAGAGAAATTAATATTTATTTTAAAATTGTAAAGAATAAATGTTTTGAATATTTTATATATGTAAATGCTAAAAAATTAAAGAACTTTTTCCTTCTCCAAAAATAAAATGTTGACATTTCTATTATTATTAATGATTGAATTTTGAAATTATGTTTATAGATTAAAATTACAATTGAAATAATGAGAATTTTTAAAGTTATAATTTTTTATTATTTATATATTTTTTTAATTCATTTTTAATATTATATAATGAAATATAAAACACGGACAGTAGTTGAAAAATAAAAATTCATATAGATGTTTAAGAATGTACTTTATATATGAAATTTTTCTTTGATAAGAAACTTAATATTAAGTTAAAATAATTAACTATTAATTTCATTTCAATTTTTTATCAAATGCTAACCTAAATATACTTTTTGAATTTTATAAGTTATCTTGTTATAATATCATTGTAATTTTTAAATAATTTATTAACAAAATTATTTTTTATATATCATTGTATAAAATAAATTTTTATATCAAAATGTAAGCAATTGTATTTAACTATAAATTAATACAGTATTATTATTTTGCAGTTACACAAAATAACAATAAAATTATTAATATATATATAACAGAAAATTATTAAATTAATTTTGTATAATTCACTAAAAAATAGATAGTTCTCAGTTTATAAATTCCTGATTAATTAGTTCCATGGTTTACAAATTTTTTCAAATATGAACTATCAAAAAAATTGAAAATATGAATAGTAATTATAAAAAAAATAAATACTAAACATCCATAATGGGTTTTAAATCATGTATTGTAGTTATGTAATATGATATAACTGAGTTTGTAGCAAAAACTCCATCATCTGCTACAAAATTGGAAAAAATCAAAATGGTGGCACAAAAAGAGAATAGATTAAAATTACAATTGAAATAATGAGAATTTTTAAAGTTATAATTTTTTATTATTTATATATTTTTTTAATTCATTTTTAATATTATATAATGAAATATAAAACACGGACAGTAGTTGAAAAATAAAAATTCATATAGATGTTTAAGAATGTACTTTATATATGAAATTTTTCTTTGATAAGAAACTTAATATTAAGTTAAAATAATTAACTATTAATTTCATTTCAATTTTTTATCAAATGCTAACCTAAATATACTTTTTGAATTTTATAAGTTATCTTGTTATAATATCATTGTAATTTTTAAATAATTTATTAACAAAATTATTTTTTATATATCATTGTATAAAATAAATTTTTATATCAAAATGTAAGCAATTGTATTTAACTATAAATTAATACAGTATTATTATTTTGCAGTTACACAAAATAACAATAAAATTATTAATATATATATAACAGAAAATTATTAAATTAATTTTGTATAATTCACTAAAAAATAGATAGTTCTCAGTTTATAAATTCCTGATTAATTAGTTCCATGGTTTACAAATTTTTTCAAATATGAACTATCAAAAAAATTGAAAATATGAATAGTAATTATAAAAAAAATAAATACTAAACATCCATAATGGGTTTTAAATCATGTATTGTAGTTATGCAATATGATATAACTGAGTTTGTAGCAAAAACTCCATCATCTGCTACATAATTGGAAAAAATCAAAATGGTGGCACAAAAAGTGGAAATAGCATGCCCTCTAGCTATTATGGTTTTATCAGCTTATCTTGGATTGTGCCTAAGATAATAATTCCATTTGTATAAAATGCTCTTCTACCTATCTATCAATAAAATGAAGAATAAAAATTTTTTAACATTTATATGACACAAATGATTTCATTATTATTATAATTTGGTTAATTTTAAACATCATGTTTATATTTCTTTAAATAGATAAATCATTGTTTCATCATAAACTGTTGATTTTTTTTTAACCTTTAATTTTATTGTAATCAAATTTCATTATTGTTTATTAGTCAGGAATGGAATCTCTATTTTTAATATCATGTCTATGGGAAATTAATTCTTGGTTTATGAGTTCTTACTTTATGAGTTCACTCCAAGAATGAATTAACTTGTAAAGTTGAGAACTACCTGTATTTAAAATGGTTTACGAAAAATTCGCCCCCTGCATTTCGCCTCCGACAAACTCCAAGAATGAATTAACTTGTAAAGTTGAGAACTACCTGTATTTAAAATGGTTTACGGAAAATTCGCCCCTTGCATTTCGCCTCCGACATTTCGCCCCCTGGATCATTTCGCCCCCAGAACATTTCGCCCCCAGCACATTTCGCCTCCCTGTAGATAATAAATAGACACAATATATAATTAGAATATGAAAAAGTCTCAATTATTTTCTTTATTAATCACATATCTCTAAGGGCAGGGTGGATCCCAAGTGATTTTGTCATTTACCAGGTTTTCTTGTTTACTTCTCTTTAAAATTTCTAACGACTCCATGACAATAGGTGTTGTGCCTGGCTTTACCGGTCTTATGATGCATGCCTCATCCCAAAGTATCGTTAAATCTCTATTATAAGCTTCAGTTGCTAGGGATGTTGATAGGTTGGCTTGTTTAATGTCACATTTGTGTTCAAAGATTCTTTTACTTAGATTTCTACTAGTGACACCTACGTAAGCAAGATGTTATTGCGTGCGTTCATCCTTAATCAGAATTTTGTAGACTCCTTTTTTAGCCTATGGTTAAAGGGGGTCTTTTTCATTTCTTATAAGGTCAAACAATGTTGGAGCCCTTCTAGCGGTTAAAGTCATATTAGATTTTCTCGCTGCATTCTTAACAACTTGTAAATTCTTGATGTTATACGGTACGGGCATAAAGTTCACCGGGCTTTGCTGGGCAACTTGGTTCGTTAGGTTCTGCTGGGGTGTTTCAATTTTGGCTTTAACTTTATTTAAAATTTGCCTCATGAGCGATTTCGAGTAGCCATGACGTTTACCTATATCTTCTATGTACCGCAGTTCTTGTAATAAGTCACGATCGTCAGAGCAGTATGTTAGCGCTCTTGTGTAGTAGCTACGAAATGCCGCCTTCTTGTAGCCAATAGGGTCATTGGACCAGTTAGGTATTACAATAGCCTGGTACGTGGGTTTCCTGTAGATAGTAGTTTTGAGAGTTGAGCCCTGTAGCTATATGTTCAAGTCCAGAAAATGTATCTCTGTGTAACTTTGTTGGTCTTTCTTCAATATCAAGCCATACTGTTCCTAAGTTAAGGCTGTAGGAAATTCGTCTACATTCGCTGGATTATTCCATACCACCAAAATGTCGTCTGTGTAACGGGTGTAAAGTTTTATGGAAGGTTGGAAAAGGGGGAGTTTTTGTTTTTCCACTTCCCTTAGGAGGATCTCAGCCAGCTGTCCAGCCATAGGGCTGCCGATAGGTACCCCTAGTTCTTGCCTGTAAATTCTATTTCTAAAAGTAAAGAATGAATTGTAGCAAACTAGGTGCACTACATCTCTTAACAGATGGCCGATGTCATGTTGTACTGGAATATGCTCTAACAGAAACCTATAAAAAAGAAGGCAAGTCGGCTCTAGTTTCAAAGACGGATACAGGACCTGAAAATCATAAGTGGTGTAAAGGTCCTGCGGGGATGTTTGGAAATTCCTGAATCTGCTTAGCACTGATGTGGCAATCATTGTCGAATTACTCATTTCCCCTAATATTTGGTTAAACCACTTTGCTAGCTTCTTTTCAAATTGATGTGTTGGTGCAAGCCTCTTTTCCACTATAGGTCTGGGCTCTATCGGAACTTTATGAGCTTTAATGTAGGCAAAAAGCCTTGGGATTGTCGGGGCTTCTTGCTTGGGATGATTCCACACCTCCGGGAAATTTTTGTTTTTCAGGATTCTATCTAATTTAGCTTTTATTTTGTCAGTAGGTCTTCTTGAATTTCAATTGCCTTTGATTGTGCGATATAATCCAATAGGAACGAATTATACTTCTCTTTTTCAATTATTACAATCTATTTCATCTTGTCTTCCCTTGTAACAGTGTAATTGTTAGAGTTAAGCCAATCAAGAGTTTTTCTAATATCATCCTTGTCAAACTTAGCTTCTTTAGATTTACGTGAGGTAGAGCATTTGTTTTCTGGTTGACGAAGGCCCATCTAAACTTATCTTTTTCTGTGTCTTCTACGTTACGGATCAATTCCTCAAAGATCAGTATATCTTCAACTACTGATGTGGTGTTCCAAATAAGATATGAAGGGCCCTTTTTAAGGAGTCTTTCTACAAAATCTGGTATTTCAATGTGTCCCCCACAGTTGTAAGTACTTGTTTTAAGTTGAAGGTCGTTTTTCTGTCCAGTCCTAGTTGGCACTTGAAGATCCATTTCAACTTTTTAATGTATTTATGCCTAAGTGTTTTCTTTAGATTTTCCAAGGTGTTATTGATGTTAAATAGCATCGGAATGAGTCGTTAGGGTGAGAGGAACATTTTCAAGTAAATGTTAAAACTGGAAAACTGCTTATACTCAGTAATTAAGTCAAGATAAACATAAACAGCACTAATCGCAGTTGAGTAAGATAAAATAAACACATTTATTTAAAATATCACAAACGTTTTCGGCTATAACGCCATCTTCAGGCAGTTCGTTCTAAAGAATAAATTTAAACACAAAAAAGGAAACAGGCAGCTGTGTTGCTATGGTAACAGCTATACGATGCTAAACGTAAACAACATGACGTTTTGTAAAAACAGTATTTTAAAATATATAAAATTGTAACAAAAATTTTTCATTTAGATTTTCCAAGGTGTTATTGATGTTAAATAGCATCGGAATGAGTCGTTAGGGTGAGGAACATTTTCAAGTAACTTAGAGAACTTGTAATATCTTCTCTTTGCATCTGCGGTTGCCATTTTCAGGCATATATGCTTAGTTCTGAGTAAAACAGCCTTCGATTTAACTGGGAGCTTTACTTTAGCAATAGAAGTAGGGAAAACTCTATTAATCCTGCACTGTCTCAAGAATTCCCAAGTTTCTTTGGCCTTGACTTTCTTAGTAGCAATGCAACTAAGAACTTAACAAGAAATGCGGTTGCCATAGCAACATTGTTTCTTGTTCCTTCTGTTGTTTGAATCTTATTCGAATTTTCAGTTTTTGTACCTGATGATGGTGTTATGCCGAAAACGTTAGTATTTTTGTACGTTATTAAAGTTTATCCTTATTTATCTCAGCTGCTATAAGTGCTAGTTATTTCAATTTGCTAAATACCTCTTATTTTACTGTATCCCATTTATTATCTTTAAATTTTTATTGTGTATCCATATATAAAAAGTGTATAAAATTTATTTTAGAAATTACATAAAGTATTTAATTGAATGCTATGGAACTTATCCCCTTATTTTCTATATAATGTTAGTCTTGATTTACATGATACTTTTGCAGAACCAACCTATATGTAAATTGAGACTTAATGATATATATTAATCATATTTTAATATTAATAATAAAAAATTGGATCATAGATACACATTATATATGATTATAAGTTTGTAACAATTAATAATAATACTAAACTGATTGTCATTTATCTTGATATATTAAACTACTGAATACTTTTATAATCATTATTAATCTATTTTAGCTATGATGACAAAAATAGTCATTCATCAAACTAAAACAATTGAAAATAGATTACAAATTGTTAGATTAAATAATTGCTAATTTGATATATTAGCACTGTTAAAAATAAGTTTCCATTTATAAAAGAGATACACTTTAGCACTTAAGCAGGGTCAAGAAAACACAACAAAAATCATTTAAAAAGCAATAGCGCTTTTGATTTTTTAATATAAAATCCTCTTCATCTATACATAAAAGATAGAACACCTAATAAATACAGTTTATCGAACGCAAAGTTGAATACATCAAATTATTTTAAAAACGTTGTTAAGGTAACAGTACAAGCTAATCATTTATAACATTACAAATAACTTACAGACTCAACGTTATTTATGTAGAAAAATGTTTAAGTAACAAACAATAAATTCTAACATATAGTATTAAAAATATTCAGTAAACTAAATAATTAAAATTATAAGCATTTTAATCCTGGGAGAATTAACTTCTAAATCTGTGGTTTTTATCATTCATACACCTCTTCCAGGCGTTATTGACACTCGTCGGATCTACCTTATTAACTGGTGGTATGACGTCATTGCATTTATCGTAGATGGTGATGGCTTCCGCTATTCTGCCTCTCCTAAGATCGTCTTCCTTCCAGATCAATTTTGCATCTTCCCAGTCTATTTGTAGATCAGTTATAAGTGCCTGCTGCGCTAGTGATGTAGTGGGAGCATTGTTGGTTATATCTCGCTTGTGTTCTGGAATCCTTTTACATAAAGAATGTCCTGTATATCATATATCTAGTATATTTCCCAAAGTCCTTATCATAGCACGGTATTTATCTATTCGTAGATCAGTTATAAGGGCCTGCTGCGCTAGTGATGTAGTGGGAGCATTGTTGGTTATATCTTGCTTGTGTTCTGGAATCCTTTTACATAAAGAATGTCCTGTATATCTTATATATCTAGTATATTTCCCAAAGTCCTTATCGTAGCACGGTATTTGGTAAACACCTGGGGAGAAGAATGAGTTGGTCATATCCTTGTCATTCCGTATACAGTTGAATAGCGTGTTTCTTTTCTATTATATGATCCTTTTGTCCTGTGATTCTCTAATTTTTTCTTAAACTTCAACGTAACATTGTTTATTTCTAACGAACAGGTCGGGCGATTTTCTAAATCTGCACTGTTTCTCTCTTTATTTGTTAGATGTTTCTTTCTAGAAATCTTTTCCCAAAAATATAAATTATCAGCAGCAATCTAATATAAATTATTTTTAAGATCTCATATTACATTGCCACAATGATAACTGATGTTTAGGAGTGAAAATACTAAGTAAATTATATTTTTGTTTCTTTTGCTCTGAAAATTTATGCTTCTGATTAAATAGTTATATGTAAAATGGATTTCTACTTAAAATTTTAAATCAATAAGTTTTAGTTTTTAAAAAAGAAAAGACATGGAAAGATAAGTTTAATTCTGTAATCAGTTTTCATACACAATATATTATTTATTGATATAATTTGACTATGTAAAAATTTTAATATATATATTAAATTAGCATTGCAAATTTTTTTTTAAAGAAGTATATAAAATTTTTGTATTATTATATATCTCTTAATAATTAAACTTATATCAGTTTATACACTATTAATAGCCTAACTTAATTATATTTATATTTCAGAGTGGTGTCTCCAGTTCATTCCAATTTTGTCTTTCTAAACACAAAAACATGCCTTCATCACAAGGAATAGTGACAATTCTACATTTCAATGATTGCTATAATATAGAAACACAACAGCAGGAACCAGTGGGAGGTGCAGCACGATTTTGTAATGCCATTAAGAGCTTCAGTCATCTCAATCCCATGATTTTGTTCAGTGGCGACATTGTTGCTCCTTCAATAAGTATTTTATATTTTATTCTTTATTAAATTGCATTATTTTTCAGTACATTAGGAAATAAAAATTTGATTTCAAAAATAACATTTTTTTTAATTTTATAATACAGTTGATTCCTAACTTAAATAGTTAATTTGTCCAAAATATTTATGTAAATAGAAAAATGCATAAGTCTAATAATGCTTAAATTTGATATATATACAAATGTGTGCATTAATAAATAGAATGGCTAAATGAAATTTTTGAGCATACTTTAAGCATAGATAAAAAAATTTAAGGACAAGTAATATTTTTACAAAAAAAAATAAATTGTTTAATGAAATTTTATTTGCATTTTATGGAAATTTTATACAAATAAAAAGAATTACTAGTCTATTAACTCTGAAATCATAGAACATAAAACAGTAAAAGTAGAGAACTTATTATATATTTAATTTTTTTTTTCAACTGAAATTTTCTGTTCACATAAAGGAAAATTTTTTAAGCTTTCAAATTTCACTGCTAATAAAATAACAAATAATTCAACAGGCACTTTAAGAAAAAAATATAAAATTTATTATTAGTAAATATATAATTGCTAATCAGGTGGTAACATTTTTGGCCTTCTATGGCTCATTTCAGCCACATCTAACAAGTGTATTCATCTTGTTCTATATAAGCATGTCATGTGCTTATATATAATGAAAGATTAACTATAAATGGATTCTAAAAGTGGCTGCTGTCAGATACATATATCCCATATCCCAATGTAATAATGTAAAAATATTACTAATACTAGCATACCCGTGCCCGGCAATTAAAAAATAAAGGATTTGTATTTTATACTTTACTAGCATACCCGTGCCCAGCGTTGCTCGGTCAATTCACGGTGTGTTACTTATTTCTCTTTCTCTTAAATTATAACCTTTTAGATGATCGTCAGGATTTTTTTCAATGTATTCTGAAAATCTTTCCCGTACAGATACGTTTTCTGTTTGAAATATGTGTCTTTTTGAATGTTCACTTCTTTATCTTTCTTTCTTTATTAGAATTCTGTTGAAATATATATAAAATCCCAATTATGTGTAAAAAATTTACCTTAAATAATTCTTATTTAATTGAAATTTTAAACAAACTTCATTTATAATAATAAAAATATTAAATATTGGAAACAGTATTATGAATATGATTATTTGGATATCAATAAACATAAAAAAAATAGAGGTAAATGCTTTAAATTAAAACAACAAATTTACTGAATTATGAAATGCTTTTAATTAAGAAGCAAAACATCAGCTTTAACAAAATCTTGTTTCAATATAACATCATAATTTAATTTGAAATTAATAAATTTTTATTTAAAATAATTTTTCAATTCAGTAAATTAGTAGTTTTATTTTATAAACTTTTTTATTTTTGCATTTAATGAAAACAAATTTAATATATAAAATTTTATCTATTTAAAATATTTTCATTAATTAAATTAAATCAATTATCAAAAAATAATTAATTTTTGAAATTATAATCAATTATTCTAATAAAAAATGCAAAGATCCTCGTTTATAATTGCTGTTTACAAAAAATTGCCTGTTTATCTTATATATAATCTAATGCTCTGATGAGAGGCATTTAACTCATTAACATGCTAAACTTGATGACAATTTATCAGATAATTTGTGTACTTTCTAAATATTCTAAATTAAAAGACTTTTTTATCAATATTTTTATGAATTAGTCATATATCATATAATTAAACATGAATAACTGAAATAATATATGAATGATTATTTGCTTTTAAAACAAAAATTTAAATTTTAGAACCACATTATAGTAAATATATTTTAAAAACAAATCTTTTCATTAAATTTTAAAAAAATATATTATAGAAATCATGAATTATCTGTACAAAATAAAAATATTAAAAGTTATTCCTTTATTATTTTATTTTTCAACATATGGAAGTTTTCATCACAGTTATCATAAATGAATATGATGGTAAATATTATACAGGCAATCCCTGACTTATGTAGATCTGACATATGTAAATTCATACTTATATAAGGTTAGTTTTAGTTAATGAGCCAGACTTGAATCAAAACCCCTTTGAAAAACCAGAGGTGTGAGACTCAGAATTAAATGTAGATCCTCCAAGATGGTAAGAAACTGCTTTACCATGATACTCATGTGTTTATTCTTTAATATAGCAGTTTTTTAATGTTATGTCTTTGTGATACACTAGTACTGAATAATGCATGCTTCAATATACCTAAATTTGTATTTATGTAAAGTTTCACAAAACAATCCATTTACATTAAGGACTGCCTGTATTTTCAATGGTATTTATTTTTATTTAAATAGGTTTTTTATTGATGATAATTTTCATTTAAATTAATCCATGAATAAATAGCATTAAATAAAATTTTTTATACTTATATCTAAATATTTGTCTTATTATCATGCGGAAACTTAGTTTAATAAATTTTCTACTGCAATTTAGTGCTGTTTCATATTCTTTCGTGAAAATATTAGTTAAGCAGTATTTTGGACATTTTTAAAAAAACTTATCATCATGTTCAGTTATTCATTCAACATAAATTGTTAGAGCATTATATTATCATCAAAATATATACATATATCAAATTTTTTAACGTCTTCAATTGAATTGGCTTGGCAGTACTCACTATGATTGAATACAAGAAAACAACTTATTTAATGATGTAAAATATTAACAAATTTCACTAAACAAACACTTTCAATCTCAAATCAGAGATCATCATCAGATTTGTATGATGAATTGGAATGATATATAATATTTACTTATTAATTGATGTTTACTAATTAATTGAATTTTAATATTTACTAAATAAGTACTTTTGTTAATATTTTATACCATTAAATAATTTTTTTTGTATCATTGTTTATTATGTTTTCTTGCATTAATGTCTTCAATTAAAACAGTGAAGTTAATCTAAAATCTTAATAGTCTGAATTTAATAATTTGAATTTTGATCATCAAAGCAAATGTTATTAATGAATAAATAAAAATTCTGAAATTTAAAAAATATCAAAATTGCAGTTACATTAGTATAAATTTATTAATTTATTTGAAATTTTCAGTCATTTTTAATATTTGTTTTTTCTTTTCTGATTTTTATCTATAAAAAAAATCAAACTAGATTCAAATGAATATTCATTTGATTGAATACTCAAGAATTAGTTTGTTATGTACAGTTATTTGGCCTGAGTTTACTGATAAAGATAAAAGATTTTTTGAGATGACTAAAACTTAAGCTTTATTATAAATTAGCTCAAACTCTGATCATCTGTTTTTAAATTTCATCTCATATTATTTACCAATTTAAAATTAATTATATCTACTAAATAATAAAATTATTCTATAATGCTTAGGCACTGAAAAAAAAGTTGCACAATATTGTCTAATCTTTTTCATTTAACATAATGATTTAAAGCCTTTTATTAGGGAGAGGTTTTAATTATAACAATAATCATAGGATAAATTAGATCTGTAATAAGTTATACTATAAGAGATCAAACCAATTATTCAGTAATGTACTTCTTATTTAATGTACTTAATTAATTATTCAATTATTCAGTATTGGGAATCAAGCTATTGTAGAGAAACAGGAGAAAGGAAATCTTCCTAACAAGATTTTATATAAAGCACAGTCAAATTCTATTATTTACTGTACATATATATCTCTTGAAGGGAAAAGATCAACCAATTTACAATCTTTGTAATTGTATACTTGCTTTGAAATACATTTTAGTTGCCTGCCCTTACTTTACTGCAAAATAATTGCAGTATTTTAATCATTTAAATCTTACTGGAAATAATTTAATTATTCAGGCTTTTTTCATCAGATAATGGTATTTTATGTAGCATAATTTTACTTATTTTTAAGTATTTTAATCTTTTATACTATTTTTATGCATTAAATTTTTACAATTACATATTTAGAAGAAATTGTTGCTGTTACTTCTTATTTTATCAAGTATTTTTTATATAATGTTTTTTTTTTTTTTAAGTATTATTGGTAATTTTGTTTACTTTTTACAAGTGCCTTTTATACACAGTTTATTTTTGAACAGTGTATTTGGCACAGTTTGGCCAACAAAAATAAACCACAAACTATTCATTATGACTATGATTACACTGATCAGCAATTAATGAACTTTAAAATGCAATGAATTAATAAATAACATTTATCAAGAAATTTCAGAAAACTTGTGCTTTTTCAAGTTTTTCTTTAATATCAGTTTGTAAGCTAAAGTTTTTAACAACACTAAAGCTTCAGCAACTCTAGTTTTATATATTGTATACTATATAATTTTATAATTTTCTTAACTTTGTTTCAGTTTCTCCAAATTTTAATTAATTACTGTATTTTCACTTATAATTTATATTCAATTTTATATTTTTGAATTTTTATAAAATTTCTTGTTATAATCATATTACTTTTATCACTTTGATACAGTACTTTAATTAATGTGGTTATCATTTACTAAGATTTAATAAAATAAATTTTATACAATAGGAAAAAACTTAGGAGGTGAGGTCAGTTTACATTTTAGTTCAATTATAGTTGATTAAATATTATAAAATACACTTTGTACTATCAAAATTTTTAAACACAGTGAAATTACTTGATTGCAATCATTCATCCAAAGAATATTTTTGCCAGCCCTGTCATCTGCACATTGGTTCAATTATAAAAAAATTTCTTGAAAGGTTATATTCTTCTTTGTTATATCTAATTCAATTTTATGAAGGATGAATTAAAAATGATATCTGGATATTTGGTGAGTCTATTATATGCAAAAGTCAATCTTTTAAATGAAAATATACTGTAAATTTTATTAAAACATATCATTTTTTATATAATTTTTTTTCAAAAACAAAAGCATTTTTCAAGTAGATATCAAATATATATAATACATTTTTTCCTCAATCATAATAAATCTATCTAATAAAATATTTAATATAATAATTAGGCTGACAAGTTAATTATATACACAATCTTATATATTGTATAATTTCATCCCACTTTTTACTTAATCATGAATAACTCAGCACACATCAAAAATGGAAATATATACTTTAATAGAATTGAAGAACTTTTGGCTTATGATTTGCTGATGATGGCTTAATAAAGCCAAAAGTTCTTCAATTCTATTAAAGTATATATTTCCATTTTTGATGTGTGCTAACTATTCATAATCTTTTCTAAATTAAATATAAAATAGTTATTGTTATTTTAAATTCAAATTTATAATTAATTTCATAGAATATAAGATCTAATATGTTTAAGGATGAAAATACTGATCCAGTTTTCATTTTATCATATTTAAGATACTTTTAAACTTCCTGCCTTTCTTATTCCCTTCTTAACATTTCCATCTATCATATGTAGTCAATTAAATAAATTATACTTAAAACACTATGGTGGTCAAAAATTAATTTATTCTCTGTTAATTACAAAATTATAGGTAGTAACATTTTCAGCTTTAAAAAACCATCTTTAGTTAATTAGTTAATTATAAAAATATTCCAAATTTTAGAAAATAAACATTGTTTCAATTATAACTCTCATACCACTGAATAAAATTATTCTTCTGTAAATTATTAATTTTGTCATTTTTTAAATAGAAACATAAACACAGTTAGCTGTCTTCTATGCAGCACATCTAACCTATGTTTTTGTTTTTGCTGCAAAATGTAATGTGTACTTATAGGAAACTATCAGCTTTACATTGCTATGTAGAAATCTAAGAGACATGAGATAAACAGCATATCCCATATCAGTCACCACCTTCAGAGTTCTGTGATCAATTAGATAATAATTTTGTAGCATTAATCTATGATTCTTCAGCTAGAAGCATTACCAAAGGAATCCAGAAAAAAATAACGAAAAAAATTGTATATAGAAGGCAGAGTACAATGTTTGATAGGTTGAAGAATTATAAAGATCCATATAGTGATTATGAATTGTTGGGTGATTTATAATATATCTTTGTATAATAAAACTCTTGACAGATCTGAAGAATATATTGGCATGACAACTAAGTTATTAGTAACAAGATTAAAAGAGCAAAAAGCTGATGTATTAGGTAAAGATAGGACAGCATCAGCTGATATGGCATATCTCTATGAGATAAATGTTCACTGGGATCATGCCAGAATTGTGAAGTGGATTAATAATTCCCTTCAAGATTCTACCTTAGAAGCAATAGAAATTTCTAAGAGAAGAAAGAGCACTATAATATAATTAATAACAATCTACCACAAGAACTGTTGTTCTCTTGGCAATGGCATAACAACCTTTCCTATTAACTAAGAGAAGAAAAGCAGCTCAACAGCAGGAAACATTAAATCTCAAAAAAGAAAGAAATTATACTAAAGGTACTGTAAAAAATGCTTTCGGCTTTATTAGCCTCCTTCAGTTACAGAAAAATTCACACACTTACATAGAATGTTATTTTTTGTTCTAAAGAACAATTGCTATATGAACCAGTATAAACAATTGGGTGTATGCAGATGAAAATTTATATATAGGGTTTTTAATATTTACATAAATTTTAGAATAACATCTAAATACATATCAAAACAAAGAAAAATGGCTAATCTATTTAATTTATATAACAAAAATTTTTCTTTTTAAATATGTAAAATTAAAGATCCATATAAAAAATAAATCTTCCACTTACAAATTAGGAAAATACTTAAAATGACAAGCTCTAGATTCAAAGTGGAAAACGCTTTCCACTTTGAACATAGAGCATGTCATTTTAAGTATAAAACTAAACTGTTTAACTTAGGTAGCTTCTCCATGCAAGGCTAATCTCCTTAGGATCTACTTTGTTCACTGGTTTTACAGGCTGTCTCTTTTTTCATAAATAGTTAAGGTTTCTGTAAATTTTTCTTTAATTGGATTAGGTTTTGGGAGTATTAGCTTGGTATCATATCATTTTATTACCAAATCTGTTATATTCGCTCGTTGTGCTAGCACAGTGATGTTTAATCTGTTGTCTATGTCAAATCTGTGCTCCAAAATTCTTTGTGTAATCGATCTCGCTGTGTATCCTATGTAAACATGGTCTTGGTTTGTATCTACATCATGTAATGGAATTTGGTAGAACCCTAGTAATTTATCTTGTTCTAATTTTTCTTCATCATTTCTGATTATGTTAAATAGGTCATTCCTTCTGCTAAATGTCAGTTTGTAGTCTGTTTCCCATTCTAACTTTTTCTTAAACCTCATGGTGACAGAGTTAATTCTTTTCCTAATAAGCCATTTCAGTTTACTTATATTCTCATTTTGCTTTAATTATTATCTATATTTATTGTAATAAGATTCATACTTTATTTTTGTTTATTTTGTACCATATGTACTTTATGTATTTACATTTTATTTAATGTCCTTATGTATAATTTTTCTTCTTTAATCTATGCTCTTCACTGTGCATAATGTATTATGTGATTGTAATTTCAAATGCTTGAAATTTAGAATCTCTCTTCTGGATTAGAATTGTAGTTTTTTGTTAAGTCTTTTTATTCTTGATATATGTTACTGATGATGACTTATAGTAGGGCAAAAAATATTTTAATATAGTACATTTTTCTACTTAGAGTGTTTGTATTATCAATTATCTATATTGGTAAAGTTTTTCAATCATTCATATATAATAAATTTTATTTGCAATATAAATTGAAAATGATCCTAGAGCTTTCCACTTCCTCTTGCCTAAATTTACTTTTACAAAAGTAATATTTAAAAAGAAAGAAAACTAGTTTATATTACACAGAAGTAAATGTATAGGTATTCCCTGATTTATGAAAATAATTTAGACTGAAGGTTTTTACATAACTTGGATTTTGAGGAAGTCATAAAAATGATTTTTTAATAAAAATTTTGAAGCAAAAACTACCAGAGCTAGTTAACTATTGAGATTGGACCTATTCTATGTTATGGTGCTATATTGTTCTCTGACTGAAAGGGATAGAATGCTATATAATATGATATCATAGCAATAATATAATACTAAAGATTGACAACAATACTCAAGACAAATAAATCAAGTAACATGAACTTTTAAATGTTATAAACCAACATATTCAATCTTGTAACTTACAAATATAATTAATATTTAAGCTCCATACTTCAAAAAAAGAAAAAGTTTTGGAAAATTTTTTACATAAGTTCAGATTTATGGAGGTCAGATATATATAAGTTGGAGATACCTGTCTATCCATTTATTTAGACATTCCTCAAGAATCAAGAAGTGCCAAATTATAAAATATAGTTAATTATAGAGAGATAATAATTATCTACTAAGAACAAAAATGCTAATATAAAACTTTATAATTAAATAGAGAAGAAAAGCTTTACAAGCTATCTATCATTAGAAAATATAAGTGTTTTCTTTTTTACAGAAAATACCTTCCTAAAATGAATCATGTAAAAATAATGCTTATATATACAGTACTTTTCTTCGATAATAACAAACTCCATTATAAGAAAAACTATTATAAAGCTCTTTAATTAGAGGAAGCAATAAATTTTCTAGAAGAATGATTAATCTATAAACAAAATTGACACAACTCTAAAGATAAATTAAGCATAATTAAAAGAATATAAGCCTAAGATTTTAATTTAAACAACTGTTCTAAAAACATACTGATTTCAGAAATTACCATGTTTTGATAAGGGAGCAAAGAAAAAACATAACTGGAATGACAACAATAGATAATTCACTTCTTTTGTTTATATGGGATATTTAGTGGTTAAGCAGTTTTGGAGATATGGAATTCAATGAATATTAAAACATATCAATGATCATTCAATTTCTTCATTCAATTCATTAATTTCTGATGCAAAGCAGATATAGAAATTGTATTTTTCCAATCACTTATTTTTAATCATTTACAGACATTTCTCATAAAATCTACTGATGAAAATTTATTTGAATATACCATTGTTTTTGTTTCTATTTTGTGTTTATATATTTGCTAGATATATTTATGAAGTTAAATAATTTTTCAAAAATAAGTAAAGTTTATTTTAGAAAGATTATTTTCTGCTTATTCTAATTCTGAAGGCAGATTCATTCTGTTCATAAGTTTCTGAACATTTGAAATTATTTTATTACAAAAGCAAATATTGTAATAATACTAATTTTTCAAGACAATCTAAAATAGCTACAGTAAGAAATTGTTTATTACAAATAATACTAAAATGCTAGCATAAAAATGTTTCAGTCTTTAAAACTCTTTTAGTTCATTATAAGAAATTTAAAATTGCAAGGGTTTATCTTAAAATATATAAATTTGAATATTTATATTCAAATATAATTTTAACAACATAAATTAAATTTCAATTTTTAGAAAAATTAATTACTACATATCATAAATTTATAATACTTTAACAATAATCATTTTATAAATTATACTAATATAAGGTGACCAGATGTCCCGCTTTTGGCGGGACAGTCCTGATTTTTAACAATTTGTCCCGCGACCCTTATATACTGTAATACTTTTTTATATAAATGTGCAATCTTTATGAAATAAAAAGTGTAAGCACCCAAAAATAAGATTCTAATATAAGGTGACCAGACGTCCCGCTTTTGGCGGGACAGTCCCGATTTTTAACAATTTGTCCCGCGTCCGGCGGCGTTTTAAAAAAATCCCGATTTTTGGAAAGAATGCACGACAAGCTAGGGAACGGCAGAAAAAAAGGAATATACGGTTTTGGGCGGCCATGTGGCTATTTAGCGAGGATATGAGTTTTATATTATTTTTGTTAATTTTATAATGTTAAACTTTAATAATAACAAATAATTGTTGAGAACTGATTATCGAGAACTGCTTATCAAAGTTCGCATTGTTGATCAGTTGTTAGAATTCGACCACCATTGTTTGGACTTAATAAACAATGGCATTTTTTGCCTTTGGAAATGACGAAAACATTTTGTAACTGTCTCTCAGACAATTTTTGTTGTTCCATATAGATCAAATTTTTAATCAAGAACCCTCCGGTCAATGGTGTCCCGCTTTACCAATGTTAAAATCTGGTCACTTTAACTAATATAGAAAAAACAAACAGAATTAATCAAGAAAAAATTTATTATTTCAGAAACATTTTTGATATACCCATTAGATCTTCCTTAGCTGTACTACTAATTTACAGAAAACATTTCCATGGTTTTCAGAAATAATAAATTTTTTCTCCTGATTAGTGATTTCTTTTGCATCAATTTCATATCAGGAAATAAAGAATGAATTAAATTATATTAAATCACTATTATAAATATCTGTATGTAAAAACATTATTTTATATCATACAACATTCTATTATATAACATTTAAATGAAAATATAAATACAAAAAAAAAAGTCTTTCCAGTATTGTTTGAGAATAAAGTTACTTAGGAGATATACAGTATATGTATATCTATATGTTATAATATCTATAAATATATACATGATGTTTGCATATCATTTGAATAAAGTAACATAGAATTACAAATATAGGAGATGTTTTCAGCTAAAACTTCGGATTTACTCTAAAAATTAAAAATAAAAAAGAGTGGAATCAATTAAATAATTAGGTATGTAAACAAATATTACAGTAGGCTGTATTGTGCATCTGTTTATCAGAAAGATGGAAACTATTCCAAAATTATATATCAGATATTTAGCATTACATCTAGTTTTTGTATTTATAATTGATTATATTAATCATTTTTAATATCATCATCAAATATGTTCTACCAAAACTCACTAAATAACAATTATATTTCATTAAAATAAAAATCATATCAAATCTATTATTGCTTACATAGATTCACATAAAATAAAAAGATTTATAAATACACATATCAAGGACAAAATTACTATTAAGTTATACAGAAAAAATCATAATGTATTCTTGAGTTTGTCGTCAATATTTCATTCAAATATGAAATGCTACTTAATTACATACATTACTTCAATTGTGTTAATTAAAAGATAATCAAAAAAAATAGTTTTTCTAGTGAAAATCTTTAATAAGCCTACAGATTGCCTTATCTATATATTAAATAGATTTCCATTTGGAGCATATGGAATCAAATCTGGATTCCACATTTCCAGATTTTTTCACAGCAATTTAGTCTTGGCCAGTTAATTCTAATTCTTCTCCTTTTGATAATCTCTTTACAGATGTGGGTGTAGCCCACTATGGATTCTGTAATAACCCTATTCTCCTATTATGGAAAGCAGAATAAAACACATAAAGAAATAGAAAAGTTCCTAATAAAACTTATCCTTTATCCTAATTCTTCTCCTTTTGATAATCTCTTTACAGATGTGGGTGTAGCCCACTATGGATTCTGGAATAACCCTATTCTCCTATTATGGAAAGCAGAATAAAACATATAAAGAAATAGAAAAGTTCCTAATAAAACTTATCCTTTATAATTGTTCAACAATTTTATAAAGTATTCTTTGTGAGAAAACAATGATAAATCATAATAATTTATTATGAAAATTTAAATACATGATTTACATTATTATATTTATGATGAACATTTTTTGCAAATAAAATAAAGAAAACAAAACATAAAAACATATAAATTCAACAAAAAAAAACTGCCAATTTATAACAATTGTCAAAAATCTGACATTATAGTTTGAGAGATGCTTGGATGCCAGCATGTGGATTAATTTAATTTTTTTAAATAAAAATTCTATTTTATATTCGGATTTTTTTTTTTT
>AYEL01092160.1:0-11252 GCA_000484575.1 Olivierus martensii | reverse complement strand
AGAAATACCAAATTTCTAATAATAATAAAAAAAAATAAATAAATTACATTATTAGATACAACTCCAAAAATTTGCTCTGTTTTGGAAGAAAAATGTTTCAAATTATCTGTATTTGTAATTTAAAAATTTACCGAGAAAATTTATACAGTGAATTTTCAGTTTATGAAAAATATTTGTTATCTTTCTAATGGAAAATTACACTTTCAAAACGGTAGTTTAGCATATTTATTCATACCATTACCTCACTTATACCGAACAAAAGCATTCATACGGAGTGTAGAGGTCATCCACTCGAAATACTTGAGACACCGCTGTCTTGTAAGTCACTCTAAATTCTCAGTCAGCTGCGTGTGCCAGCCACTGTCCATTATTTACAGAGAATGACAAATTATCCGTCTGCCACGTGACTCTATCGATTACCTAATTGACTTCCTATTGCAGCAGAGCAGAAAATCTCCCGACAGTTTCTGTATTCATTCCTTCTGCCTAGATTCTATAATCGTCGATCGTGTTCCGATGGAAAAGAGTTAAGCATAGGCGTTCTTTAAGGAGGATCACAACTAAATAGCATTCAGTCAATCGGAATTCATTCAAAATGTCATAAGAAATACTTCTTTTAAGTGTTGAGATATTGGAAATCATTGCATCTTCCTCTAGTGGATAGGATTTGTAAGCCGAATATGGGGTATCAGTTCAAAGAGAAGTAGCATCTTTCACTACTGTTAAATATAATAACCTTTGATCTCTCATCGTGCTTATTTAATAACTTGAAAGATTTTCCTGCCTTAAACATTTTAATTTTTTCTGTTTATGTGAAGAGTTTTCGCGCTCTTTTCGGCTTTCTTCCAAATACTTACGTTGGAGTGCCACTAGTTCGTGCTTATAACAGGAAACGGTTTTAATGAATTTTAATGCATGTATTCGGTAAATCAAATTCTTTAAAAAGCATATAATTTTCTTTTAGTCCCCTCAGTAAACGAAACAAAAAAACAACTGAAGGGGGAGATTACAAATCTTGATTTTTCACTTTAGTTAAAAACCCATTCATCGACATAAAGATTGGAAGAAACGTGCAATCCGGAGTTCTCTATTGACAGCAACTTTATTATTGTGTTTTATTTTCTACGTCAATACGTTTGGTAATCGTTTTCTTTTGTTCCACCAATTTATCACCATCTATCTCATTTCTTTTCTCCAACTATCCTTATAAAAGCAAATTTAATCTGCTCTTTTCTTCTGTTTTCTGTTCTTCAATAAAAGAAGAAGAAGGGGGAAAAAGCAATTTATCTATTAATTCTGTTACTAGTATTACATAAACTAAAATCTTCCGATCTATATATATTGTGATTATCTACAGTAGGGAAATGTAAAAGGATCGAGTTGCAATGAAGGAAAAATTCGGGAAAAAATAAATAAATAAAAATATCGAAAAACTGGGAATGAACTCGCTAGATCAGGTGTTCACAGTTTCGCTTCATTCTTCAGGATTAAATATCTAGAACTGGAAAATCAGAATTTATTTTTTTTAATATTATAGAATTCCTTATTGAAATTACAGTAAACAAACAATTCATCTTTCTTTAAGTTCTTCCGTTTTTGAATTTACTTTAAATACAACAATTTTCTATTAGATTATACTCCCTTTTTTGAGAACTTTAAAAAAACTTGAGTAATTTTACTTCGATCTATTTATTTTTCTATATGAAAGTTAGAATCAGATTTTATCGAACATATTTTTTTTACTTCGATCAGTAGTGTAATTTTACTTCGATCTATTTATTTTTCTATATGAAAGTTAGAATCAGATTTTATCGAATATATATTTTTTTACTTCGATCAGTAGTTACTGTAGAAACATCCAATTCTATCATCGCTCCAAGTTTTATATCGTAAATATTAATTCTGATTCTCCACATGTTTAATCCCGATTCCATTACTCTATCATAACTTTTAATTGTAAAAATCAATAAATATACGTTTATATACCTTTCACGAAAATTATTAAAACTATTTTTAGACTTCTAGGAATATTCTATATCGAATAAATCTCGGAAAAAGAAAAAAAAAACTGCAAATTTTTTCGACTAGAATCTTTTTAATTTATATCGATTTTATTTGAAGCAAAACTTCTTACAATTGTACAGATATGTCGGAAGAATCCTTCTAATCTGCATTTAGATTTCCCAGTAGAATATTCCAGAAACTTTTCCTTCTTTTATTTTTTTTTTCTTCTTGTTCCTCCTTTTGACATAACCGAATGTTGTGACTGAGTAATGTAACAAGATTTTAACTGGTGTAATCGAAGCATAAAATTAATCCGAAACGCTGTCAATATGCATAAAATCTGTTTATGTCTAATTACATAAAGTAGTATCACTGCTGCTAAAAATAAAAAAAGGGGAAGAAGAAGAAGAAGAAGAAGAAGAAGAAGAAGAAGAAGAAGAAGAAGATAAAAAAAAAAATGTTCGACAACCTCTACAAAATTTCCGAGATTATATTTACGATTTTTGATTAATAAAATGCGATTCCCCCCCTCTTTCTCTTCGTAATGTTTGCCTTTCGGGTTTCTAAAATAAAATTACATATGATAACGCCGAAAATCGGTAATGGTACTGTCTAAACAAGAAGATATAATAAAAAAATAACTTTTACTTCTAGACACATTATCGTGTTTTCGATGGTAAAAGAATATATATATATATATAGCTGAAAGAACAATAAAGAATAAATTTCTGTTTCATTGTTTCCTTACTTTTCTAAATCTATATTGCATCAGCAGTAGCATCGAAGTCGTAAATGATGATTGCGAACTTACCCACTTCACTTTTCGATTCTACTACTGCACGCTGACACTTTCCTTATGTAAGAAGACAGAACTCTCTCATTTGTATAATCCTGTGAGTGAATTCTATTTTCTGATGCAGAAATCGCTTAAAAGGATTCAACTTTAAATACATTATCCTGATTTTTATTGTTGTACCCGTATTTTAATTTTAGTAAGTGAATATTTTTTATTTTTTTTTTTATATCCCTTTTGTCTTTTCTTTTATTTATTTCTATCGATTTTCTATATTTATTTATTCAATTATTTAAAGAAACGACTAAAAACCTAAATCGGTTAAAAAAATAATACAAAATCTGGAATAATTAACTTTATCTTTTAATGTTTTGTATCCTAGTTTATTTCCGAATGTCTTATATCTGTTAAATACTATTATAATAACAAATTTTGAATGTTTCTATATCAGTTAATATTTCTTCTTATAATAAATTAGCCTTAATAAATGCTAATACAGTAACAATTTCTAAATGCTTCTATATTAGGTAACTAACATTTCTTTTTATATAGGTCTTCATAAATGCTAATACAATAACAATTTTTAAATGCTTCTATATTAGGTAACTAACGTTTCTTTTTATATAGGTCTTCATAAATGCTAGCACAGTAACAAATTTTAAATGCTTCTATATTAAATAGTTAACGTTTCTTCTTATATAGGTCTTCATAAATGCTAGCACAGTAACAAATTTTAAATGTTTCCGCATCAGTTAACTAACTTCTTATAATAAATTAGCCTTCAAAAATACTATTACAGTAACAAATTTTAAATTTTTCTATATTTACTAATCAACAGTATTTATTACAATACATTACTTCTCATGAATGCTACTAAAGTAATAAATTTTAAATGTTTCTATATCTACTAATTAACGTTTTTTCTTATATAACAGATTAATCTTTATAAATGCTATTGCATTAATAAATTTCAATATTATCATACCAATTAATTAATTTCCATTTATATAATTAATTAATCTGTCTTTAGAATTTTAATCTAACATCATAAACTTTTATTTTACTCGTTTAATTGTATGATAACATCAGATCACTTCAAGATATTTATTTTTCAGGATGTAATCACGATAAAACTAATAAATTTTTGTGTATTAAACTCTTAATTTATATATATATATATATTTAACTTTTAATTATTATAAACATAACAATCGAAAGTTCTTATAATATTTATTAATTAATAAAAGATAACGAATTAATTACTCACTTCTATAGATTTAATTTACCAGAATTTATACTATAAATAAACATCATCCTTTGTTCATCCATTGTTAAGATTTATTAAATCAGAAATTTATTTATTTTAGATTAAAATTCTTCATTAATTCTTTAAAAATGATTCTTAAGGGAATTTATACGTTTCAATAAGTTCAATTGGTGTAAAAATATAATTAATATTTTGTTATTGTAGTAGCGATAAGATGGAAAGATAAGAGATTTTTATTATTTGCACTTAGTGCGATGCAAAAGAATTTTCTCTAGAGTTTCAACAAACTCAAAAATTTCTTGTCAAATATGAATCACGTATATTTTTTTTCCAAAAATTAATTCTTATATGTAAGAACTACTTATCTGATAGAAAATATTTTTAAATATGAAAATAAATGCTTTTATACTTTATTATTATTGACTTTATGCGGCGTATACAAAATTATGTTGATAATTTCGAAGATAACCTGAAGAATTTTTGTATAGAAATGCAATTTCTCTTATCGTAAAATTGGCTGTTTTGTAATCTTCTATCTGGTTTCCGTCAGATTTGCTTAAACTGAATCGTAAAATCTTAAGGCTATTCTCCTTTTATCTCATTACTTTTCATTAGGTGCAAATATCGAGATGGAAAACGAAGTAACAAACACTTCTCACCAAGAATATTTCGGAATGCCTAAGGCCCATTTAGATAACAATAAATCAGCTTGTTTTACGCCCGAAAGAATCGCATCAAATCGCAACATTACCCAACCGCAATCCTACAAGAGTCGAAAGATGGTCCTCTAGGCTATAAATAAATTATATTTCTACTAGAAAAATAAAATATGTTCTTTGCTAAGCGTGAAAATTTTCTACTACATGTCTACTACTATCATAATTCCAATTATTCGATTTTTCTTTATCCCTACACTTGAAAAAATGGAGAAAATAATATTGTGACTTGCTTTAGAATTCTGGAAAAACAAATTTAAAATTTAATTAACTCATCTCCTATAAAGTGTATTTATTATTAACAGAACGTACATAAAAGACTTGCATGCACGATTTTTTTTTTTAGATTTAAAAAATAATAATCTAGAATTTGCATTAAATATTTCATTCTTGTATAAAATTAAATCTCAGAAATTTTTCATTTAATAAAAATTACATCTGAAATATTTAAATCAGTCTTTTCAATAATTTCTCTCTATTGAAAGTATCAAAATTAAAAATTAAATTGTGATTTTATACATTATTTAATATTTTTAATATCAGAGAACTTAATCTTTATTAATTAAAAGGATTTTTTTTTTATTTAATGTTTACTAACTCGAAATGAGATAAGTTTATAAAAAAATGATTAAAATCCATGTTCTCGTTTTATTTAATCATTTAATATTTTATAATTTTATAATATTTACTTTTTAAAATGGAAATATTTATAATTTTTATTTTATTTTATTATTCAGTAGATGTTCATATCAGCTAACTAACCTCGCAAATAGTATATAATAAATTAATCTTCATAAATGCTTCTACAGTAACAAATTTAAAACTAGAGATGCTCATATTAGTTAATTAACGTCGCAAATCCTATAATAGTCTTCATAAATGCTTCTACAGTAACAAATTATATTAATAATTAGTTAGGCTATATAAAGTTACCATCTGAAAAGTAACAAATTTAAAGAAAAAAAGATGCTCATATCAGTTAACTAATGACGCAAATCGTATAATAGTCTTCATAAATGCTTCTACAGTAACAAATTTAAAACTGTAGTACCCATATAAAAATTCAGAAAAATAATTTGTATAATAGTAAATGAAAATTAGTAAAATTAATCTACAAATATTAACAAGCAGTTAGGTTGTGTAAAGTTACCATCTGAAAAGTAACTAATTTAAAGTTGTAGCAGGTACAAAAATTATTTTTTAATGGTTGGTGAGTTGTATAATAGTAAATGAAAATTAGTAAAATAAATCCACAAATATTAACAATCAAATTACGTTATGTAAAGCTGAGAAGTAACAAAGATATTCATCAATTAACTGACGTCGCAAATCGTATAATAGTCTTCATAAATGCTTCTACCGTAACAAATTTAAAACTGTAGCACCCATATAAAAATTAAGAAAAATAATTTGTATAATAGTAAATGAAAATTAGTAAAATTAATCTACAAATATTAACAAGCAGTTAGGTTGTGTAAAGTTACCATCTGAAAAGTAACTAATTTAAAACTACAGACGCTCATATCAGTTAACTGACGTCACAAATCGTATAATAAATTAGTCTTTATAAATGCTTCTATAGTAACAAATTTAAAACTAGAGATATTCACATCAGTTAACTAATGTCGCAAATCGTGTAATAAATATTCTTCATAAATGCTTCTACAGTAACAAATTATATTAATAATCAGTTAGGCTGTAAAAAGTTACCATCTGAAAAGTAACAAATTTAAAGTTGTAGCAGGTACAAAAATTATTTTTTAATGGTTGGTGAGTTGTATAATAGTAAATGAAAATTAGTAAAATAAATCCACAAATATTAACAATCAAATTACGTTATGTAAAGCTGAGAAGTAACAAAGATATTCATCAATTAACTGACGTCGCAAATCGTATAATAGTCTTCATAAATGCTTCTACCGTAACAAATTTAAAACTGTAGCACCCATATAAAAATTAAGAAAAATAATTTGTATAATAGTAAATGAAAATTAGTAAAATTAATCTACAAATATTAACAAGCAGTTAGGTTGTGTAAAGTTACCATCTGAAAAGTAACTAATTTAAAGTTGTAGCAGGTACAAAAATTATTTTTTAATGGTTGGTGAGTTGTATAATAGTAAATGAAAATTAGTAAAATAAATCCACAAATATTAACAATCAAATTACGTTATGTAAAGCTGAGAAGTAACAAAGATATTCATCAATTAACTGACGTCGCAAATCGTATAATAGTCTTCATAAATGCTTCTACCGTAACAAATTTAAAACTGTAGCACCCATATAAAAATTAAGAAAAATAATTTGTATAATAGTAAATGAAAATTAGTAAAATTAATCTACAAATATTAACAAGCAGTTAGGTTGTGTAAAGTTACCATCTGAAAAGTAACTAATTTAAAACTACAGACGCTCATATCAGTTAACTGACGTCACAAATCGTATAATAAATTAGTCTTTATAAATGCTTCTACAATAACAAATTTAAAGTTGTAGCAGGTGTAAACATTAAGAAAAATAATTTGTTAACAGTTGATGAGTTGTAGGCTAATAAATGAAATATTAGTATAACTGATCTAAGTAGCAGTTACCATATGTAAAGTTTAAAAGGTGATCTGGATAAAACATAAGAAAACAAATTAAATCTGTTAGAATTTTCTCTCTAGTGAATTAAATTTAAATTCATTTTGAAATTTGATTCTAAGCATCAATTGCTCTACGTTATCATTAACTGATATTACACAGTTAATTCTCATAAACATAACTCTTAGAACTAATGAAATGAATAAAAAATATGCACTCTCTAATTCAATGTTTTGAAAAATTCATTGTTTCCTGTTCCTTATATAAAAATTTAATCGTAATCAAAAAATATTAACTCGTCTAAAGAATCGTAACGTCAAATAAATTCATTAAATTAAATTTTTAATTTTTTCTTTACTGTGATAAATAGAATCATGCAAGTTTGAAAGAGGGGAAAAAAAAAACAAAATGCGACAAAGAGAACTTATAAATTTTCAAATTCCAGATTTACTTAAAAGAATATTTTTAATTTTTATTCGAAAATTAAATTTATTTCAGATTCTATCTAATTAAAATTCTGCGAAGATTTCTCGAAATTTAATTTTCTGTATCTATATTATGTTTTTATTTCTGTTATAAAATAATAATAATAATAATCTAAGTATTTTTAAAAGTTTATAAGCAAAAAAATCTTTCATCAATTTAAAATTATGTCGAAAACATCAAAGGTAAACAATTTATTTATCGAATTTAATTACGATTTTATATATTTATAAACAAAGATAAATGATTTAAAACGGCATTAAAAAAAGTAAAAAAAAAAATGTTCGAAACGTATTTACGCTATTTGCTTTACCAAATTAGATAATAATTAGAAGTAAAATTATTCATTTAACAGTCAACCTGATTTCAACTGTATGTCGGTCTTCGGTCAGGTCGGAGATCACAGATTATGTTTATAAATGACTGCTTTCCCCTATAAAGTATGTTTAATCTCGTGACAAACAACATTCATTTCCAAAGTAATTAGTCGCATACGAAATTTTGGACGATTCATCCTTCACAAATCCTATTTATTCTCTCTGATAGATTTTTGTTTTCATTAACATCCGCGGCTTATAAATATGAAAAATTGTTATTGATCTTCGAGAATAACCTTCTAAGTATATTTTTTAACTATCGGAATGACTATCTCTCTTTGACAAATTCCTTGGTGACATGACCTCCAAGGATATTCTTGTAATCCTTTGGGAGATGGTTTTTCTCTTGAAAAATTTCTTACTTTGCCAAGATATATATGCTCTGGGAGAGGCAGTCATGTGTCTTCTAGGGCATCATCTTCGAGTTTTTTTTATGTAGGAACTGAGAAATGATTGTGAGAAAGAAAATTAAACATTTCTTTTATTTTTTATATTGAGATATTTGCCCTTATATATGCTTTTAATTGTTTTTCTGAGATGATTAACCGATAAATTTCTGTTTTTTTTTTTCTTATTTCTTTCAGTGGGAAGAGGTCCTGTCAAACTGCCAGTTATGATGTACATACATGGTGAATCGTACGAGTGGAATTCTGGGAATCCATATGATGGAAGCGTTTTGGCAAGTTTTGGGAATGTTGTTGTTATCACCATCAATTATCGCTTAGGTGTACTTGGTAAGTCGAAAAATTTATGAAAGAAAAAAATTTTCTCGTAAATAATCGTTTACTTTGTATAAATAAACGAAAAATATTTCTTGTTTTCCTATAAATAACATGATAATAAATAATATAATATCAGTGGAATAATATAATTGGTTAAGTATCATTACCAGATTATATCCTCTCAAAATTATCTGTTTATTGTCTGATATTGTTTTGACAGTTATTACTATTACATAGGATAATGCAGAGAAACGTTGTTATTATTTATATAATGATATTATGCTCTACATATAAGCCAATATTCGGTTTATACAGAGGAAAATATATATATTCAGTATACATTTAGATAATTATATATGATTACTAATTTATATTAATCTAATAATATTTTTGCCCAGTTAAAAACATGTAGTTCAGCCTCCCATAAATTTTAATATTTAATTTTTAAAATATTTTTCTTCGTACAAACGGAATTTTTTAAGTGAAAAATTATGCAGTTTTCTATCATTTTTATCGAAATTTTTAAAGTTTATAGCAATTTTTAGTAATGGTTATACTGTATAGAAAACTACCATCAAAGAGTTGTAATAGTATCCAGGTCGATTTTTCATTTCTTTTCTGTTTGAGAATTTTGCTTCTGGATATACAACTACGTAAAATAGCAACATATATTATACGAATATGTTTCGTAAAGGATTACGTTTCATATTTTTTACAGTCTAAATTGTGTTTTATTTTAATATCTTTTAAGATTAAACTGTTATAGATTGAATAACACGCTCGAATTTAATCTTCATCCGTATAATTCGCGTATACTTTATACATCAATTAATTCAAAACTATTAAAATGTTTGGAATCAGTTACATAAATAAAAATGATTCAAACTATTAACTAGCAAATTACATTATAAATAAAATTTATTTTAATATAAACAAATAATTAATACTGTTTACAGGAATAATTTTAAATGGCATAAGACATAACCTTAAGAATTTTTTTTTATTTTTATCATTTGATATGATGATTTAATATCTTAATCCAGAAAAAAAAAATCACAATTTTTTTCATCTAAAAGTTATATTTAATCATTAAAAAAAAAATTTAAATTTTAACTTGATAATTTTATTTATTTTTTTTAATGTTATAAATGTAATTACAACTGAATTAGCGTTTTTTTTTTCATTATGATTTATATAAAATTTGATTTAGAAAAATTGAATTTTTCTAAATAAATTAAAGTGGTGCAAATTAGAAAATTTATTTCAAACGAAAAATATATTTTAAAATAAAAAAAAAAACTTTTCAAATAAAACTAATCATTCTTAATTCCTTTCACATAAATTTATTTGCCTAATCTGATGTAGCATCTACCAATTTAAACACATGTTAAAGTTAAATCAGAATTAATTGCTATTTTTAAAACTATGTAGCTTCGAAAAGAAGAAAGAAATAAAAAAAAATTTTTTTTTGTTTTTTTTTTAATAATTTCGAGTGGAATAAAGAAATCATTAAAATAAGCATTTGAAGTAAAGAACAAATTTAGTAAATTGTTACGCAACAATTGAAGTACGTCATTAGATTTTTAGCTTTTGAAATATAACAATTATTATAATTATTACGTCATCCATTGTTGCGTTGTTGTAATGGTATCCATTGTTTTTTACTTTAACATCATTTATTATTATGCCATTCTGACGTAATAATTATAATTATTGTTACGTCACGATTGTTATTTCATCATCATTTTCTTTGCATCGTTTTCATTATTATTTTCAACATGCTGGGAATCAAGAATATTATGACGTGCAACAACAATGATTGTGACGTAATAATTTCCAGCATTCATTGCGAATTTTTAGTAACCTTCATCCAAATGCTCATATTCATGTTTTACTCCATGATTTTTATAATAAATGCATTTGGATCAATGTAGGATTTTTTGAGAAATTTTTCTGAAAATTCGTAAAAACTGATACATGCGGATGGACAAATAGACGTACAGAAATGACGAATATAATAATTCCTTTAGCGGAATTACGAATTCAAAGAATAAGAAAAAATAAAATATTCTAATGATTTTTAAACAAAACAAATGAAAACAATTAAAAACAACACAATACTATTTTATTTTAATTAAAAAGCAATTCAAATTTTAAAAAAGAAATTAAAGAAAAATTTATAATATTTAATTAATCCATTAATTAAAAAAAAAAAAACAATAATAATTTGGAAAACATTTTTATAAATTCTACCTACAGAAAATCCGACATAAAATTAATCTGCCGAAAATTTAAAATATTAATGGA